>VDFB02023347.1:0-17071 GCA_007258455.2 Sequoia sempervirens
TCCCTATCAAGAATCTAGCTAACATGGAGGCCACTGAAGTACCAGAGGTCATGCTTGCACCCAATAATGAGGATGCAATTTAAGAGGAAGTTGATTTTGGAGTTGCAACTAAAAGTGATAAAATTCACCTCACTTACCCAATCCAGGAAAACAATAAGAATGATCAAAATCAAGGTGTAAGTGAGTTTGTTTGCATCGTTCATCAAACATTGCAACTATCTATTGAATATCCACATGTGTTTCATGTTCTTTCAGCAATACATAATCATGTAATGCATTAGTTGTTGATTAGAAAGGGGTGTTATTTTCCAAAGCCAGTCAATGTTTTTGTTTGACCAAATTATTTGTTGGTTAGGGTAGGTTAGAATAGGTTTAGTTCTAGTTTTCATTTTCCCTAAGTGTTGTTTTCATAGTTAGTTAGTTTTCTTTGAGTGTTTTAGTGTATTGGAATAAGTTTGTGAGGTGTCATACACTATTCTGATGAGTTACATCATTTTAAAGACTATTTTCAAGTCTTGGGCATGAAGAGAGTTTACTACTCATGAGTTTTCTCTTCAAAAGAGACTCATAGGTAAACTCCCTAAATCTACCTCGAGGAACAATGACAAAAGAGTTTTAGAATTTGAAAAGAGCAAGTCATAGAGATTTTTTTTTGGAAAATACGACAAGCTCTCAACCAAAGGACGTCAATGCAGAATACAAATGACAACACAGGGCACTGGAATCTCAAAAGTGTGCTAGCATCTTATATGGACCAGAAAGAAATATTGCCACAAAAAATAGCTAAATGACTACTTCTACTCTGATTGTTGGGAACTTGGAAAATATGGGGAAATAACAAAATGTAATAGAACTACAATGAAATGAAATAGAACTGATAAAAATAAGAAGAAGAAGAAGAAGAAGAAAGGAAAGAAATATTTAGAATCATGAGAGTGACGAAGCCACCAGCAAGTAAATGTCTTCAATACCTACATCTATATGATCTAGCGAAATTGTTGGGGCTGTATAGGGTTTTGCCTCAATCAAACCCCCATTTTTGGTGTTCCCACCTCTAAGGACAACCAAGAAGATAGAGAGAGAGAGTGCAACCAAAATGGAAAAAGCATGTGGTGAAAGAAAGACCAACTTAGAAGAAGAACCCGCACCACCAAATGTGAGTGATAAAAGAAACCTCGCTCAAGGCGGACAACCCATATCACAAAAGAGGTGATAGAATCAATCCCCGCTCAAGGAGGAGAAACCATATCATGAAGTAAATGGGCAATAGATAAGGGATACATAATCCCAAGATGCTCACAAGCATGAAGCAATGGAAATAGAGTTTTAAAGAGTGTTGTAAAGGGATCTTGAGAGAGCTTGAAGCTGCTACAACAAGCTACATGAAGCTATGGAAGCAAAAGTTGGAGAATAGAAGGCTAAAGCCAAAGCTGGAGTGAAGCTAGAATTAGTAGAGTGGAGCTAGAAAATGGAGGAAGAGTTGCAAATGAAGTGTAAGGACATCTTTTAAAGAGATAAAAGAAGCGAAAGGATGTTTCCTGGGTGGTTACAAAGCATCTCAAGCCGTTACCATCGACCAAATGAGGTGACAAGTGGAAAGCATGCTCGAAAATGGTTGTTTGAGCATTGAAACATTGTAGGACTCTAGTGAGGCATGTGAATGTCTGTGTAACATGCTAGAGTCTAGACACATCATGCTACAAGAGAACACGAGCGAGAAAGGCACAAAGTTTGACACAAGTTAACATACAAGAGTGGTGACTAAAAATGGGTTTTGGAGCATCTTGAGAAGGGAAAAAGGCTAATGTAGGGGCTAAAATGAGCCTAGTCAAGATGCTAAGGGAGTGTACACTAAATCAGGTGTAGAAATGTGTGCGAAATTGTGAGGGGTGCAATTTTATGATTATACATTTTTCCCCCACTTTAGCAGGCATATGAATCTACAATAATATGCACGCTAAACGAGATCTACTAAACATAAAAAAAAATATGCCAAAAGGATACTATAGAGGAAGCAAATAATTCTTCAAACCATGGAAGCATGCCCCTAGTCTGAAGATCTACAAAACTGATACATTAGACAAGAAAAACCTACACCAGATAGCAATGTTAGAACATAAAGAGCTAAAGGATTCGAGTTAGCAAAGTAAAGAGACCTCGATGTAGAAGGTTGTCTCAATACTATGCATCATCCCCAAATTAAGAAATTACACAAAAAAATTCTAAGGTGAAGAGAGAAAGGGCATATACTTAGGATGAAGAAGATGTAGATCTCTGATCTGGTACATGCATGTTGAGAACAGGGAGATAAAAATTAAATGAATGCCAGAGTGATAAAAGTAATCCCCACTTGAGGAGGAAAACTCGTATCACAAAATATAGGTGTAAAGGAGCTCTACAGGTTTTCAGTCTTGCAAAGGAAGACAAATGAGAGAATCCTATGGCTACTACAAGTTGTGTTGCAAGACAATCACAAAAAGGATAGGTCTAGTTAGGCTACCCCTAATCTCGATGTGACTGTATGAAATAGGTCTAGTCAAGTTGCCCCCAAGCTAGATGCAAAGATATGGAATAGGTCTAGTCATGCTACCCCTAAGCTAGATGCAAAGATACAAAGTAGGTCTAGTTTGGTTTCCCCCAAGCTAGACACCAAAGAATCCATCACATACAAGATACTTAGTCTATGACGGATAGAGGTAAACCTCAATATCACTCATTATTTGAAGAAGAGGTAGGTGCATCAGCCAAATGAGAGTTTGCTGACACCTGAATTAAGAAGTTGTATTTCATCCTTCAAGGGCTTACATTTACTTGTGGAATAGCCAAGCACTTGATGGTATGCACAAAAATAATTTTTATCATGTTCATGAGATTTCTTGCATGTAGGAGAAGGAAGAGTGATTAAGTGGGATTTTAGAAGCCACAACAAAATATGCTCTTGCTTACATAAAGGGTGAGGAGTAGGAAGTAAGTCTTTCTCATGTGGAGAGAATTTTGATTGCTCACAAGAAGAAGAAGGCATGAATATAGACCACAATGGGGGAAGAATATTTTCAACATAATGAGGTTGAAAAGAATTCTTTTCACTCAACCATGGATTTCATTTAGATCATTTATTTGACCATCCAAGTCCCAAATTATGCTTACAGGGTGTGAATTCTATAGACCTAAATTCCTTGTTCATTGTGTCCACAACCTTTATGCTCATAGCCATATTTAGAGACAAGCTTAAATTTAGGGCCATAACATGTTTGCAAATCTTTAAAAGAAGGATGATCCTCATAAAGAGCATTGTCCCAACGATGGGGATTATACTCATCCATGGGTTCTCCATCATCCTCTTTAATAGGACTGTCAACATTGTCTTCTTTTTTAGAAGTGTAATACTCTTCCTCAGAAGGAAGGTCAACACTAAGGACATTACAACTTATGATCATAGTATCCCGCAATACAAACAAACAATAATCTTTGATAGTGGGTGTGCATGATGTTATTGGAGGGTCTAACTGGATTGGGTAAACTTTATATTCCCTAATGAAGGAATCTATAAAGTCTAAGGAACCCCAATCATCACCAAGACATGCATTCTTTTGAGAAGAGGTAGAAGAAACTAACTTAAGATCTCTTGCTTCAAAAAGGTCTTCCTTAGGAACATTTATCTAGAGAGTATCTTTTGTAGTAGGTAATGTTGGAGTAAACATCAACACACTGGAAGAAACTGAAGGAATAAGAGTAGGCACAATCAAAGCCTAATCAGAGCTTCCATCTCACATAAGTGCATAGCATCAGGGTAAACCTTGACTATGACTACTTTATTATTACAAATAAATTTAATAGATTTATGTAAGGTAGACGAGACTACACCCATAGCGTGAATCCATGGTCTACCGAGGAGAAGATTATATGGTAATTTTTCTAACATATACTAGAGTGGGTACAGTAATAGGTCCAAGCTACGAAAGTAATACTATCATACCTAGAGCTTGTCATTCAACATTATCGAACCCACGAATAACAACAAAAGAAGCATTAAGAGAAGGAAAATTAATATTAATCTTAAGCAATAGATTGATGCTACATATATTGATCATCGAACTAGCATCAACAAGATTATGTCTAATGCCAATTTTATTAATGTTAACTATAGTCATTAGAGGATCTACTTGCTTTTTTACTTCTAGAGACAAGAGCTCCTACAAATAGAACGTGATATTCAGTGAATCCGCACGAATATAAGCTATGAATGCATCAACATCCATAATCCTAGAAGAAGAAGGAAAGAGGATCTTTTGCAAGGCTTCTTGAAGTATACGTTGATAAATTAGAGCATACTAAAGAAAGTCCCACAATAAGATCTTAGCCGAAGTAACCCAAGGTTGCTCAACAAGATTGTAATCACTAGGTGCTTTAGTAATAGGTTTAGGAGCTTAAAGAATACTTGGTTGTTTATCCATTCTATTCTCATAACTATGGGCTACTGCTCTATAAGAGGGAGCCTTAGAAAAATTAGGAGTGTCACTAACAAACAAAAAACCATTAATAGAACAAACCCCTTTAAGAGAGGGACTAGCTGGAGTCACATAAATGATCAGATGCTTAGGTCTTTGAGGGGAAAGAGATACATAGACTACATTTACAAAATCATCATAGATAGTAGAGTAATTATTTCAAGACATATTCTCAACATCAATCCAAATAGGATCAAATGTGGAATTATTATTCGAAGAAACATTCTCAACATTGATCCAAGGAGAATCAGATGTGGAAGGAGGTTCATCATTTTCCAATGCATCATCTCTACAAGAGAGTGTATTGGAATAGAGAAGACAATCATCATTCACAAATGCATCATCTCTAGGAGAGATTGCATTGGAATGAAGAGATTCATCATTCACATATGCATCATCTCTAGGAGAGAGTGAATTGGAATGAAGAGATTCATCATTCACGAATGCATCATCTCTAGGTGAGAGTGCATTGGAGTGAAGGAGAGGTTCATCATTCAAAAATGCATCATCTCTAGAAAAGATTTCATTGCAATGAAGGGTAAATTCACCATTCACAAATGCATCTTGTTTAGGAGATAGTGCAATGGAATGAAGAGAAGGTGGAGTGACATTAAGAAAGGTATCAATGATTTCATCTTTTTCCAAAAAATTATCCTTCAAAGCAAGAGGACTTTTGTGAGAAGGATCAAAGATACCAAGTGACATAGGAAAATCCAAGTCACCATCACACACATGAAATGGAATAACATTAACATTTTGAACAAAATAAGATACTGATCTAATAAAAGAAGATATTAAATCTATTACAATTTTTTTAGTAATTTCTATGTTCTTGTAATCACATTTTCAGAGGTCTTCGGAGTGTAATTTGAGGTCATAAATTTTGTTAGTCCCTCAAATTTGATTGTCAAAGGCATTAGTATTTTAGGGACTGAACTAGTTCTCGAGGAAACCTTTCCAATAGGGAAAATGGTTCTGAATTCTGAGCACTGAGTCAAAAGTTATGACCCCACCAAGTAGGGGTAAACAAATTCCTAGTTTTTTTGTAAAATACCCTCTTCACGTTAGGTTCACCAAAATGTAGAAGAGGGGGATTCACTACTAATGAGTTCTCTTCATTCAGAGAGCCTCACGGGGAAAACTGCCCTAATCTACCTCAAGAATAGCGATGAGAGTTTTAGAATCTGAAAGAGTAGATCATAGATATTTTTTGGACAAACTGACAAGCTCTTGGCCAAAGGATGTCAGCATGGAATATGGACAAAAATGCAATGCGCTAGCATCTCATAAGTGTTCTAGCATATCATATGGACTAGAAAGAAATTTTTTCACAGAAAATAGCTAAATGACTACTTCAACTTTGATTGTTGAGAACTTGCAAAATATTGGGGAAATAACAAAATGTAATAGAAATACAATGAAATGAAATAGAATTGATAAAAATAAGAAGGTAAAGAAATAATTACAATGACACGAGTGATGAAGCCTACAACAAGCGAATGCCTTCAATACCTATGTCTGTAAGATATGGAGAAATTGTTGGAGCTATATAGGGGTTTGCCTCAATCAAACCCCCATTTTTGGTGTTCCCACCTCCACGGATAGCCAAGAAGATAGAGAGAGTGTGTAACCAAAATGGACAAAGCATGTTGTGAAGGAAAGACCCACCCAGGAGTAGAACCCACACCAATTGTGAGCGATAAAAGAAAACCCCACTCGAGGAGAACCCGTATCACAAAAGAGGTGATAAAAGCAATCCCCGCTGAAGGAGGAGAACCTGTATCACAAAGTAAATGGGTAATAGATAAGGAATATGGAATCCCAAGATGCTCACAAACATGAAGCAAGGGAAATAGAGCTGCAGAGAGTGTTGTAAAGGGAGCTTGAGAGAGCTTGAAGATACTACAACAAGCTATATGAAGCTATGGAAGAAAAATTTGGAGAATAGAAGGCTAAAGCAAAAGCTGGAGTGAAGCTAGAATTAGAAGAGTGGAGCTAGAAAATGCAGGAAGAGTTGCAAATGAAGCATAAGGACATATTTTAAAGAGAGAAAATAAGCAAAAGGAAGCTTCCTAGGCGGTTACAAAGCATCTCAAGCCATTACCACCGACCAATGGAGGTGACAAGTTCAAAGCATGCTAAAAAATTGTTGTTTGAGCATTGAAACATTGCAAGACTCTAGTGTGGTGCATGGACATCTGCACAGTGCACTACTATTTGGACACGTCATGCTACAAAATGAAGTGAGTAGGAAAGGCAAAAAGTTTGATGCAAGCTAACATGTGAGGGTTCCTACTAAAAAAGGGTGTTGGAGCATCTTGATAAGGGAAAAAGGTTAATGCGAGGGCTAAAATGAGCCTACTCAAGATGCTAAGGTAGTCGACACTAAAGAGGGTGTAGACATGTATGTGGAAAAGTGAGGGGTGCAATTTTATGATTATACACCTGCTAAGTTTTCTAGGGACCCTGTGCCCAATGGATAAGCTTTAGGAAGCTAGTTGAGATGTTTATCACTCAAGCATATAGTATATGTTGCCACAAATTTTACCTATTTTTGCTACTATCCCAAATAGGTAGTGTTGTTTATATTTTACAGGTGAAAATAAGGTACACTTTAACTCTGCTATGTCACATTCATGTGCATAAAGAAATATCAGAAGACTACAATACTCTATTGCATTATGCAGGTGCATTTAACATAGCAAAAAGTGCACAATCTTTCCCAAAATGTAGTCTTTATTCAAAATAATAAGTGATAGTGTCCTTCAAAAGTTGAGCAACTGAATATTTTAATGCATATAAAGAAAAAACATATGTAAAGAAGGGGGAATCATCATTTCCTAAATAAAAAATCCTAGTCAAGTTGCCTTGCATCAACTTCAATTCCCCTACCCATCTAGCCTCCAGTTTTTGCTTTCCCAATATTGCTCCAAGGTTTCCTACATTTGTGAGAAGAGAGTTGGTTATAGAAATGTAGAATCACCATTCAGTACATAGGAAAAAATCCATAAACATATAATCTAATCCTTATTAAAATTAAAATAGCTAGCATATCATAGATGTCTAGGAAAACAAAAGAGTTATCAAACACATCTATCATATGCTTTTTTTTATCTAACATGTTTCCTCCTAGTGCAGATATAGGATAGATCTTGTTACTATTTTGTTTCATCTAGTTACAACATGTGGAGTAAAATGTGGCTCCCACAAGGGTTGAGCACAACATGCTACCCTCTTGTGTTTTAGGAGGGATAGGAAATTGAACAAATTGATCAAATTAATTATATACCCATTCTTGATGCATTAAATCAATATGGAATCATACCAGTTGATCAAATTTCCTTATCAAGTTCAAAAGATGCAACAAAACTATGTGAATTATCAAGAAATATTACTCTTCATCATTTTGCAATGAACCAAATAGTAGACTTCCATCATGTCAATCAAAGGGGTAGTAATTTCTTCTTGGAAATCTGACTCTGCTAGATTTTTCTTTCAATCTTCTTAATTGGATCCAAAGTCTAGTTAAATAGTGATATGAGTTGTATTATATTGTCATCATTTTCAAGGGGTCAGTAAAGAAGGAAACAAGAACAAGGAAAACAATCATTCAAAGATGAAGAAAATTTGTCTCTTCCCAAGAAACAAATGATTTGTGTGATAATGGTGAAAATACACAATAGAATTGGCACATGGACCCAATAAACCCGGATATGGAATATGTTGGTGTTTTTCTAGTACACCTAAGGAATCTTTAAAGAATAGCCAATTCTTATGTTCAAGACCCTTCGGTGAATGGCTAGCTAACAAGACTTAGTCAAAGACTAAAATCTTTTACACTTTGGGCTCTGTGGTTACCAAGGAGGGTATTCCTAATAGATATTTAACTTGAAACTATTAATTAATGACAAATCAAACCACATATCAGTTCCTATAGGTGGTAGACAACATTATTCACCCAAAGGTTGGCTAATATTCAAGAAATATCCATTAGTCTACCAGGAACTAGGGAAATACTTCATTCACATGCCTCATTGCAATTGTAATTGAATTTTAAAATGAATTTGCATTTTGATTTCAAGTTGGTTATTGAATTGTCAAATTGATATCCCCAAGTTATGTCAATATTTGAAAATAGATCAGTGCATTGCTTCATAGGGAAACAAAGTCACATATACAAAGACCAGTAATACAAAAATTATTTTGAATCTGGTAAAATGGACTACTCTCACAACAACTTTGCATCATGGAGCTCACAACTTCTAATATATGGTTTCTTATCAAATCCTTTTTAAATAATTGCAAACTTATGACCCCATTCAGGCATTTTAATTGATTACTTGAATCAAAGTGAAAATAGAGGCACACATTTAAACAAGCATTTGAAGATGAATGAAGATATCATTAACATTACACTCAAACTTCATGCAGATTTACATAAAGAGAACACATATGTCAGAATTATATGTTCATTATCCATTTATCAGCCATTTCTGCAAAACTATTTAAGATAATTACATATGTTCATCAGTGCTCAAAACAAGATAACTACTCTATTCACTATCTTTATGCCTAATGTTCTACCCAAACAAACACCCGACTCAAAACTTGATCAGAATTCCATTCCCTTTGCAGATGAGCCCTGAATTCCCTTTTATAGACAAGGAAGCGAACAAGCTACCAGCTCAAATGCAATCCTAATTCAAAAATTTCATTTCATCTTACATTTAACCTGCATTTCAAAATTCCCCACGTATTGATTATGCAAGAACACATTGAAAATGGGGAAATAAAATTTGTAACCACCATCAAAAGGGAAATACAAAGTACTACCAAAATTCCCTTTGTCGCCAGGTACACAATGAACCAGGAGTCCACACCACCATGAGGGCACATGGTCGACATTCAACAACCAAAAATGTGCCACACACGTAGAGAGAAAAGCAACCACCATGGAAATCATTATCAACACAAAAATATTCACTAACCACCACATTTTCATAGACCAAAACGCTTCTTATCTTCAACACACCAACCCCAATACACATGACCACTCTGAGTAGTAGCGAGGGTTGGGGATGAGACCTCAACCCCTTCCTCGACATTATCTTCCTTCATCACAGCATCATCGCTCCTGCTCAGAGTCCTGAGAGCCAAAGGAGGGAAAAAAATATCTCCTCACTAGTGGCTAGAGTTTGACCCAAAGTCCTGAGGTATCGGTCAGAGTCAAAGTCAATCTCCATCTCACTTTCTAATGAGCTAGTTGTGAGGTCGACAGGTGAATTCTAGCATTTAAAGGAGCCACACCCATATCTTATCTTTTTTCCTGCCCCAATAGCGAATTGCAACAGATCCTTTCCTTTTTCTTCCTTCTTTTCAGCAATAACACTCTAGAATTGCAACCTCTAGCTACACCTTGTGGGTGCAATCCTGGGATTTTCAGCTAGGGAGTCCATTTTAACCACTGAAACACACTCTAGAATACTAGAACTTGACCTCTATGAACTGAATCGATTTGACCTTCTTGTTGGCTCCATAGAAGCTACTGGCTTACTCATTTTCCGGCCAGAGAACACGTACTCTTAAGCTTCACTCTCTGTAATAGTTTGAAGACTCAACAACTTAATTGCTATGGTGAAAATAGCTACCCATCACTTATATTTATTGAGAAAAGTGATGATATCAATCACCAATTCTTAATGAAAAGACACACAAATAGAGTAATTCGTTGGCATCTATACTATCACCATTTAAATCTAAAGTGCATGAAAATCTAAATATTTCACTTAATGATTACCAGTAATTAAATCTCCACATGCATGGAGATCAATTTGATTGATTCTATAGAAAGTTGGCCATTAATGCGAGCTAGTTACATATGGAAATGGCTATCACGTATCATTTTATAAACTTTGAATATAATCCATTAATCTTACACTAAGATGGCAGATCAAACGGTTTCATCTGGGCTAACTAGGCTTGAAATCTAGTGGTGCTTCACTGATGTGTCCTTAGCCAATGGCGCTAACCCACATTGGGAAGCAACTTCTCCATCAGCGGGCTCCACCCATCTTCTAAACTAAATAGATCATTCCACATGTCGAGATCTTGCTGATCTCGCTACTTTGAATGAGTGTTCACCTTTTTCTAGAAAACCAGCAGGGAATGGTGGAGATTGTTCCCAAGATCTAATCTCGGCCATTGGTTTGGAACCACAGGCCATAAGCCTTGATAGTGGAGACTAGGCCCCACATCTGTATGAAGATATGTGTCTTCATGTTGCTGACCTCACAACTTTTAACTAGCTGACATTTATCACTTGTAAGCTGGCGGGGTATGGCCAAGATCTCCTCCCATAGATTCAAATCCCAAAACCTGCACGTAGGACAATGTCAGTATTTAATAAAGGGCCTTTGTTAGGCTGACAGTGACATGACCCTTTTAGGCTGATGATTTGAGCTTATGCCATCAAGAATATTTAGACTTGACTTTAGGAAAAGGCCAAGGTCGATGAGACAACCGGTGACCAATGCTTCTAACTAAAGGGATTAGTAGACATATGTGTACTATGGCTCAAAATATGACTTAAGGAACCATAGATTGGTATGGCAGGTCAATGTACGATTAGAATTTTTGAGGGCATTCACAAGAAAAATCGTACTCATAGATGGGGAAAAGGGTTTAAAATGCAGACTAAGCCCATGGGGAATGGAAAATTCTTTAGAATTTTATAATCTCCATTAGTGGCTCATGCTCGGGGAAGTATACCCCTGTGGGTATAGCGAGAATCCAAATATCAGGTTGAAGCAGACCAAGGTAGAAGATCAAAAACCCAGGAGCTTACCTTGATAAGGCAAGAAGACATAACAAGAAGCAAACAAACAACATGTGTACACTATTTACAACATATACATGGCAATTCATTTTGAGAAGATGGAGGCGTCGAGCCCCCAAAATTTAGGGACAATTCTTTCCTCTGTCAAATACTTTGGCTTGTTTTACTCATAGTGGGTCCTTATGGACATAGTGCAATTCCAAACCACTAGCTCCATCACAATTAACCCTAATCAAAAAATTTGATTTATCTTTACCACTTTCATCCTTCTCTAGGATAGGCTTGTTAAGCTGAATAGGGAAGAGGAAAGCCTCATACTCTATAATATCTTGAAGTATAGAAGCACATTCCATTTTCTCATCAAATTTGAAAGCTTCATAGATGTTTTGACACACATCTACAATCCTTTGCAAGATCAGAGGAAAGAAAAGTATGATTAGGCATACCCTTGGCCCCTTTACCATAGGTGTTGTACTCATGAGATGACATAAGTTCCATGATCAAATTCATAAGGTAAGGAGCATTTGCAAAAAAATCCACTACAACTTCATACTGACTTGTATCATTTCCATGGTTACTTATTCCTTTGAACTGCTCCTCACAAGGATGAAACAATGCTGCAATATCTACATGTTCTACAAAATCATCAGGTAATTCTTTCTCCTCTACATAAAATAATGTTGCATGAATATTCATGCAATCATCATGTGAAACCTGAATAGCTATCATTTCCACTACATCTTCAAGCACACAACCTATCACCATAAGAAATTCAGTACAATCATCTACATCATTTTAGACATGCATGCCATATCCAAACCAGACATTATAGTGTTGGAATTTCTCCTTATGTGAGCTACTATCACATTTGGGTGTCAAAAATTTTGAATTAGCCTCTTGATGCTTATCAAATACAATTTTCTCAATTACACACTGGGAAACCAATTCACCAGTATCTGTGTTGTTGCAATCTCCATTCAATTGGGATATCACCCAGTCAGGGGGAATATTTTCAAAGGTACAATTCCTAAGCTTAGTGGCACCCTAATTTTTGTTTGTGTCATTCATGATATATCCACCAACCAGATTCTCATCAGGGCTATCCTCAAAAAGAGGATTGCTCCTACACCAATAGGAATTATCATTCACAATCTCTTTGTCTGATGCAGGGTCATCAAATAAATGATTATTCCATACTTTCATTATATATGGATGTATCTCATCATCTTCAAAGCCAGGATACCAACAATTATGATCATCGACACATTCAAAGTCAGTGTAATCACTTGAAGAACAAAGGGAAGCATTCTCAACATCCTCCTCATTGTTTTCACTCATGACAATTGATCCACATTTGGAGAATTCTTCACATGAGGAGAATTGTTCACTGCCTAGAAAACACACACCCTCCAAGCTATTAACTTATCCCATACTAGATGCAAGGGATTCCATCTCCACTTAATAAGAAGAATCATACTAAATAGAGGACTATCCCAGCTCAATCTCATTACTTTGATTCCTCGTTTGTACCATATCATTGAGATTAGGTGTATTCCCATCATGGACTAATGCATGATAGGTACTAGCTAAATCAATTTGTGAGGTTTCACCATCTTCGTATTATGTTTTCCCATAACTTATGACATCCCAAGGAAGATAATTAGGTACCATCTCCTTGTTTTCATTTTTTTTTTCTTCATCTTCATCATTGCTCCTTGCATTTTCTTCTATGTTTATTGTAAAATAATAGCATTCAACAGTCAACTGCTCAGACTTTGATGCTCCTCCTTGATCCATCAATTCTAATCTTTGATTCTCTTCACTATGGAAATTATTGACCATATTTTTTGAAACAATTAGGGGCATATGACCTTGCTCAATTTCTTCCATAGTGTGAATCCAATCCACTACTTGATCAAGGCTATGGGGCTTCTAATCCTCAGACCACTAGCTTGATCCTAATATGTAGGCTTCACAAAAAAAAATTAATACATATTAAATCACTAGGCCTAAAACTCTTGGGTATCTCCATGAAAACATCCAAGAATATTGAAAACAAATCATATGGTGACTCATTTGCATGCCTCTTCATTTCATACAACTTTCCAATAGAAGAGATCAAGTCATTCATTCCCATCCTTGGCTGATGTGAGGTTGATGCTCGCTCATGATCTACATCTCTGAGAAGTAATGTGGATACAACATCTAAGAGCTCCTCTTCATGATAGACACCTTTGTTTCTTGATTGACTTGGATCAACAACTTGAATTTTACTAGAGTTAATCGTGCTAGTCATTGCAGGTCCCTTCATAATTGAGTATTTCAAATTATTCCCAATATTCACAGCCTATTGGTAGGCTTGGTGCAAGGTGGCAGGCTCTTTATCCCTTAATAGGAAACTCATACTTCTATCAAATGCTCCCAAATGTACCACCAAGTACTCTGCATCATTTGGTCTAATATGCTCAAGAATTTCACTTATAACCTTTGCAAATCTAAGGTTAAAAGAAAGAACCAATTCCTCTTTACCTCTAGAAATCTGTAGGAAATTCTTTCTTGTAGCACTTGGATTTATCCTTTCCCCAAATTGGTCTGTGAAAGCTGCCTTAAGCTCATTCCAACAATGTATATAAAAGGTGGGAAAAAAAGAGAACCAATCTCTTGCATCTCCTTTTAGAGACTAAACAAATAGCATCATAACCACATCTTCATGATCTATCTCATAATTTCCCATCACATTAGCAAATTCTTGCACATACTTATCTGTTGATTCTAACTTTTCACCACTAAACCTTGGAATTTTGTCTCTGATCTTGGGTGGTACCACATTTGGATACCCACAAATATTGTTGAAATTGATAAGCTTGTACCTATTAGTACTGAAGTTTCCTTGGTGAGACAATGGTTGCTCACTATGTATGCCTTTGTCCATATTTACACCAGGTGGCATAAATAGAAAATTCACCCTCAACTCTTGAAAAGGAGTTTTAAAATGTACTATGCAGTTATACAATACTACCTCAATTCCTTTTACAAATATGACCTTAAGTCTCTAGCACATGTATTTCCTACAAATGCTACCTAAGATCTTAGAAAAATAACATGCTTTTTTCCTCATAATGCACAATTTTAACTCATACATGAAAGCATGTTGAAATATTTCAAATATTCCCTCATCTAGTGCTTACTCACTCATTAGGGAACCATTTACATCTCAAGTATGGAAAATTTATCTTGATCTATCAATTATACACTTTAATTTCTTCAAATTCTATGAAAATACCTAGTGATTTGTAGTAGATAATTATCCCTTATCTTTTAAGTTGTAGATCCGATGAATTGATATATCCTTTAATAGGTTCTTTGAGTCACAGTCGCCACCTCCTTCTAGAGGATTGAACTTCAAGCTAGATGAAGCTTCTTTATAAACAATATATATTCTAGGCCATCTTCCATAGCAAAGTCATGCTCAGATACTTCAATCTTTGTTGCATTCAGAGTATTTTCCAAGTTTAAGAATTTATTATTTTCCAAACAAGATATTTGAAGATGAATGAAGATATCATTAACATTTCAGTCAAACTTCACTCAAATTTACATAAGGAGAACACATATGTCAGAATTATACATTCATTATCTATATATCAACCATTTTCACAAAACTATTTATGATAATTACATATGTTCATTAGTGCTCAAAACACTATAATTGCTTTATTCACTATCTTTATGCATAATGTTCTACCGCTGATAAGCACCCAACTCAAAACTTGATCAAAATTCCATCCCCTCTATAGATGAGCCCTGAATTCCCTTTTATAGACAAGGGAGCGAACAAGCTACTGGCTCAAATGCAATCCTAATTCAAAAATTTCATTTTGTCTTACATTTAACCTGCATTTCAAAATTCCCCATGTATTGATTTTGCAAGAACAAATTGAAAATGGGGGAAACAAATTTGCAACCGCCATCAAAAGGGAAATGCAAAGTACCACCAAAATTCCCTTTGTCGCAAGGTATGCAATGAACTAGGCATCCACACTTCCATGAGGTCACATGGTCAACATTCAACACCCAAAAATGTGCCACACGTAGAGAGAAAAGAAACCACCACAGAAATCATTATCAACACAAAATAATTTATTGACCACCACCTTTTCATAGACCAAAAGGTTTCTTATCTTCAACACACTGACCCCGGTACACACAACTACTCTAAGTAGTAGCGAGGGTTGGTGATGATACCTCAACCCCTTCCCTGACCTTATCTTCCTTCATCACAACAACATCCTCCTACTCAGAGTTCTGACAACTAAAGGAGGGATAGACAATATCTCCTCACCAGGGGCTAGAGTTTGACCCAAAGTCATGAGGTATTGACTGTAGTCAGAGTCGGTCGCTGTCTCACTATCTAATGAGCTAGTTGTGAGGTCGATGGGTGAATTTTGGCATCCAAAGGAGCCACACCCATATCTTATCTTTCTACCTAACCCAGTAGTGGATTGCAACCTATGGCTGCACCTTGTGGGTGCAATCCTAGGATTGTCAGTAGGGGCATCCATTTCTACCACTGAAGCATGCTCTAGAATACTGGAACTTGGCCTCTTTGAACTCAATTGATCTGACCTTCTTGTTGACTCCACACAAGCTACTGGCTTAATTATTTTGCAACCAGAGAACAAGTACTCTTAACCTCTGCTCTCTGTAATAATCTGAGCAAATAGCTATGGAAAAAATAGCAACCCATCACTTCTATTTATTGAGCAAAGTGATGATATCAATCACCGATACTTAATGAAAACACATGCGCAAACAAATAAATTCGTTGGTGTGCGTGCTATCACCATTTAATTCTCAAGTGCATGAAAATCTGCATATTGCACTTCATAATTACTAGTAATTAAATCTCCACACACAGAGATTAATTTGATCACTTTTTCAGAAATTTGGCCATTAATGCGAGCTGGTTGCATATGGAAATGAATATCATGTGTCGTTTTATCAACTTTGAATATAAGTTGTTGATCTTACACCAAGATGGTAGATCAAATGGTTTCATTTGGGCTAAATAGGCTTAAAATCTAGTGGTGCTTCACTGATGTGTGCTCGACCAATGATGCCAACCCACATTAGAAAGAAACTTCTTTGTTAGCAGGCTACACCCATCTTCCAAACTAAAAAGATCGTTCCATGTGTCGAGATCTCAATGATCTCACTGCTTTTAACAAGCATTCACCTTTTTCTAGTGAACCAATGGGGAATGATGAAGATTGTTACTGAGATATGATATCGGCTGTCAGTTTGGAGCCATAGGCCGTAAGCCTTGATAGTGGAGACTGGGCTCCATGTCTATATGAAGATACGTGTCTTCATCTCCCTGACCTCATGACTTTTAACCAGTCAGAATTTATCACCTGTGAGCTGGTGGGGTACGGCCAGGATCTCCTCCCGTAGCTTCAAATCCCAAAACCTGCATGTAGGACAATGTTAGTATTTAATAAAGGGCCTTTGCTAGGCCGATGGTGACATGACTCTTGCAGGCTAATGATTTAAGCTTATGTCATCAAGAAAATTAAGACCCAACATTCAAAAAAGGCCAAGGTTGACGAGACAAATGGTGACCAGTGCTTCTAACCAAAGGGGCTGGTAGACAAATGTGGGTAATCCCACAATACTAGTTTACAATTTTTGGTCAAACTGGACATTGAAATGATTTTTTTCTAACTAA
>VDFB02023348.1:0-101458 GCA_007258455.2 Sequoia sempervirens
CATGGCATTCCATGAGAACACATTTTTTTGTGGCATTCTATCAAACACTTCCCGTGCCTTGTCTATGCTTCCACATTTTGCATACATGTCTACCAGGGCAGTTGCAACTACAACATCTGACAAAATTCCTCTATCCGTTATGCTTCGATGGATGTCCATCCCCTGTTCCAAAGCTCCCATTTTGGCACAGGCTGGGAGTACGCTGGCAAATGTAAACCGATCGGGTTGGAGACCTGTTTGTTTCATATGCTGAAACAGTGTGACTGCCTCGTGAGGACACCTATGTCTTCTATACGCTGCAATAATCGTATTCCACGAAAAGCAGTCTCGTTCTTTCATGTGATCAAACACTTTACGTGCATCCACCAAACTTCCGCACTTGACATACATGTAAATAAGCTTGTTATGAACAGTTGTGCCTGTAGCAACTGCAAATCGCCTGTGAGCGATGAAAGAGTGGACCTTTTTAACTTGTGAAAGCGCATTCTTGACAATACAGATGTGCAATAATGGAAGATATGTAGAGTTATATGGTTTGTGTGTAGTAAGCAGAATGTGCAGCGCCTCGTTGAACTCGCCTTCTCTACATAATGCTGTGAGATTGAGAGGAGTAGTGGATGGCAATTGCATTTTATGATTGTAATTAGAGAATGAAAAATGTGCATTTTCACTTGCAAATCTTTAATGCCCTTTCGAAAGTAAGTTTACGTGAATGAAAACCTGCAAAACCAAAGTAATCTGTTGAGAAGTGCCAACTTTCAAAACCAAACAAATATTAACAATGGATTACATTTTTTAAAAGTATTAGTTGGTATGACTTTTTCGCAAAATTATAATATTTAGTTTTTGGATTCAATTGTGTAAGTTTCTTTTCTAAAATCACTCACAGTGATCTATCATCACGAAGAGAGAAAAATCCAAAAGCTAAATACTGTAATTTTCAGTATTCTCAAAATATTCTAATCCTGAAAAATTATTGTTGTAATTTATAAATGATATATTCACTACAATAAAACTCACCATGGCCCAAGAAGAAATGTACTTCGCTATGTAAATAGTTTGATTTTTATTAATGGCATTAGACTATAAGAATTGTTAAAGAATTAAGATGATTTTATAATGTAGATTATTAAAATGTTTAAGATTGTATTTGAATAGTTTTTAAGTTTTGTGTTTATTTTGAGAGGGTATCTTGTTACTTGTATTTGATGATTATTAACATTCTTGTGCATTTTTATTATATACTTAAGGATGTTATATTATAATGTATTTAGGTGGATACTAATTTGTAGCACACATCTTTGAGTTAGTTATATTGGGTCATGTGGACAACTTGTGTAATTAATTATATTAGGTGGTAAGTAGGCCTTCATTAGGATTATGATACCCCTCCAGTATGTTATTAGGAGTAGGTCTACATAAATGAGGTGAATATTGTTGTAAGAATATGTGTGGTATGATATTGTGATTGGGATCTCTTGTAGATATAATGTGAAGTGGCTTCTTCCATAAGAAATTTTGTATAGCGTTAACTTACCTCAAGGATTTATTACATTTATGTATATATTGGATATTAGAGGATTTTGACCCATAAATATCTTTTGTGCTATGTGTGGACCTTATCATTCTCTTATTCTCATTATTATTTGTGTGGACCCCATCACATTTTTACCTAGATCTATTCGCATGCCATTCCATATTTTATCATACTCAAATGCTCTTCAACTTATTTTCCTTAGTTGCCTTGATTATCCATGTACACATCACCATAATTTATTGCCTAACATGAGGTTTATTATCTTTCTTGTCCCATATGAGTTTTGCACATGCAAGTTCACCCTCACATGTGAAAATTCTGCCCACCAAAATTCAAATTTTAAAATCTAATAAGACTACTCCCTTTTCCATCTTCGTCCCAAGATAACTTTCTACATGTTCTTATGTATTATTGCTATGTTCTTGCATAAATAGGAAAATATTTGTATGTATTAGGTCATTATTGAAATACATTGGAAATAAAATAAAGAATGTTACTAAATATGCATGATCTCTCATTTGAAAGTAATCATTCTAGCAAATGTAGAAAATGAATAAAACCTTATCAAATATGTAAGATTTGTACATAATATAAATTAATACAAGCAAAAATAATATTACAATGAAAAAATATCTCAAACACCATGGAATACTAATTTAATATAGAGAATGTGGTGCAGGAGCACCCATGTGATTTTGGTTTTTCATTGTTTTAGTTTTGTGTCTCTCTTATGTAATAAGGTCCTTTTGGATCATCTTCATGTTTGTAAGGGTCTAGTTGAGGTCTTCAAAGGTTAGGTGTGGTCAAGTTGTCAAAAAAGTAAATGTTGCTATATGTGGTAAAAGTTGTCAATATTGTCAAAAAAGTTGCAAATTGTGGAATTTGAAGAGTCACGTGATGTAAATGAAGAAATAAAACGATTGAAGTTTGAAAGTTAGTTAGAAGTCATTGGGACATATTAAAATAGGCCTTGTTGAGATTTGGAAAAAGACTTCAATGATTGCTTTGGAGATTGAACAACAATAAAATTATGTTTTTCTGCATTTTCAAGGCTTTCTTTGTTGTTTCTCAAACCTGTATGGGTTCGTACAACCTGAGAGTGCACTAATATCTATTGAAGTTCATGATGTATTGATTTTATTCCCTGTTTCACTTTGTTTCATCTAATTTCATCAAATTTTGAGTGAGTTAGAGCACTTTTTTCTGAAAAGCTCTCTATAACCCTAGTTTAGGGTTGGTTTTGGGAAAATAAGATGAGTTTATCTCCATTCCACCAGTGAAAAAGCTTCAAAATTGGTGGAATGGATGTAGGTAGGATGTATTTTTTTTCTTGAGGTTTCAGGAGCAAGGGTTGGTGGTTAGCATGTGCAAGATGGATGCCCTAGCTTAATAACATCATGTGTTAGGCCTAGGAAAGGAATAGACTTAGGGTTTTGTAGAAAGATAGTTGGGAAGTTGTTCTAAGTGGTTGGAATGGATTGTTTAGACCCTAATTGATTTGTTTAGAGCTTTGGAGTGTTGATTTAGTGATTGGAGATCAAAGAATTTGCTGCTACTTAGCCAATTTTAGGGAATTAGGCCTATTTGAGACTAGGATGGTTGAATTTTGAAGCATCCTTTCCAAAGAAACCCTAACCCATTTTAAGATATGTTTTAAAGGAGAAAAAAGGGTATTTGAATATGTGTTTGAAATTGGATGATCAAGTCTTCCTCAGGATATATGCTCTATCAGACCATTTGGAGTACTACAAGGCCTAGTGGCAGTTTGTGAAGGAAATCACCTTGTTTGATGTGTAAAGAATTTGGTTAGTAGTTGTTTGAGTGAGTTTTGACCTTTGATACCCCTACTCTACATCAGATTGGTATCAAAGCTTAGGTTGGTTGGTAAGAGGGAAAGTGTCAAGCAAAAGAGAACAAGATGCCTCCAAAAGGTAACCCTATGGTTAGGGAAATGATTGATATGAAAGAGAAGACTGCAAAATAGACTAGGAGATTGAGGAAACTACAAGATATGGTGGTAGCCAGGCTTGAGGCTATTGAAACCAATCAGAGGAGAGGTATGGTCATAGGTGATGTGAGTGACCATGAAGAAGAAGGGGAAGAGGAGAATTCCCAAGAAGGGTCCCAAGAAGAGTTGGACCTTGATGAGAAAAAAATTTCCAAGATACTGAGGGTAGTCAAGGAAGATAGACACAAGGTAAAGATGGATTTACCTATGCATGGAGGGAACTTGAATGATGAAGAGCTTTTGGATTGGATAGCAGCACTTGATAATTACTTTGAATGTGAAGATATACTAGAGGAACAAATGTTAAAGTTGGAAAAAATAAAATTGAAGGGTCATGCCCTACTTTGGTGGGATTATGAAAGAAAGGCAAGTAAAAAATGTCTCTTGGGATAGATGGTGGCAAAAATTAAGGGCAAGTTCTTATCGGGTGATCATGTAATCCAACCCAGATACACTTAAAAATGGTCATATCACATTGTCTGGTAATTAATTAAATATTTTTAATATTTAATTAAAATCTTTTGATTCTATCTACGTATAAATAAATTTAAATAATTTATTTATATTGTTCATGATTTCATTTTCGATTAGATATTTAATCACCTTTTCATATTCATTTCTTAATTAATTAAATAAATATTACAATTTATTTATATTAATTATCATATAATCTTAGTTTGAATATTTTATTCAAATAAAGATTAAAATATTATAATTCTTCTAAATATCATTTATAATTAAATATTCCAAAATATTTGATTATTTCCTCTAAATCCAATATTCATTTTTAAATCATTTCAAAATTCCTCCAATTCAATAATCTATTCATAATTAAATATTTCCAAAAATATTTAATTAAATTCTTCTAAATATTTCAAAAATCTTTTAAAGCCACATCATGATTAAATATTACCAAAATATTTAATTAATTCTTCTATAGTTTTCAAAAATCAAAAATCAAATATCAAAAAGCAATAAATTAAATTAAATAAATTTTAATTTAATTAATTTGGGATTTATCTTCAACTCCTGGGAAACAAACTGCCAAAACAGAAAATTAAATTTCTCTGTTCCTGTGCAGGTTTGTTCCCGTGGGTTGAAGACAAGCTTCCATTCTTCTCTCCAACCTCTCAACCTCCCCCATTTTCTTCTCCAACCTCTCAATCTCTCCCCATTCAAACTTACCAGACAATTCATAGCCATAGATTCTTGCCAGCAAGGATGAAGCCTGCAAAAAACTATAAATACAGCTGCCGGGAGCTCCAAAAATATATAGAATTTGAAGCAAGTAAATTATAGGCAAATTGCAAGTAGCATTAGCATTCATAGAGCATTTTCATAGCAATAGCATAGAATCATAGCATAATAGCAGTAGAACCATGATACATATCATTCACAGCCCCTGTGCATAATCACAGCCCCTGTCCATATCCGTATCAATAATTTCACTTTCATCATCATCTAGAATAGTTTTCCTTTGCATACTCGTTCTGCAGCAGCCATTTGGAGAAGCTTACACAATCTGAGAGCCAAAAGCTTCAAAAGAATCTCTGTGGATAGAGAAAAATGGGACAGCACTGAAGAAGATTTTGTTTGCTTTTAATTTAGTTTAATTTCTTTAGTTTAAAGGTTTCATTTAGTGTTTTAGTGTTTTGTTTTACATTTCAATTAAACATTATACACTTTTTTTGCGCCCACCGTGGGGCACTTGCCCCTTTTTAATGTTTTGTTTGCAGTTTTTTTTTTGACAGGTTACAGGAAAAACAGCGGAATAGCGCAGACGACACGTTTTCGGAAGAACACTTCCAGTTTAGCGCCCGTGACTAATCTTTCAGCACCCTTGAAGTCTGTTTTAGCGCCCGTGACTAATCTTTCAGCGCCCGTGACTAATCTTTCAGCGCCCGTGAAGTATCTTTCAGCGCCCGTGACTAATCTTTCAGCGCCCGTGAAGTCTATTTTAGCGCCCGTGAAGTTTCTTTCAGTGCCCATGAAGTCTGTTTTAGCGCCCATGAAGTCTGTTTTAGCGCCCTTGAAGTCTGTTTTAGCGCCCGTAACGTTTATTTCAGCGCCTGTAAGTTATTTTGCAGCACAAATTTTTAAAGGACTGTAATCTGTAATCTGTAACTATAATTTAATTTAACTGATTCCGACGCAGCCGCGGACAGTTAATAATTTTAAGCATAAAATTTACCAATCCTAGGGTAGTCATTTAAGGATAAAACAAAGCAATCCTAGGGTAGTCATCTAAAGGATAAAACAAAGCAATCCTAGGGTAGTCATCTTAAGGATAAAATTAACCAATCCTAGGATAGATACTTTATCTTTCAATTTGGGTTTAAAATTGAATTTTCTTGTTATGTGAAGCAACATCTTCACTTAGTTAGAAAATTTTTATTTTGGTGCTTAATAATTGAACCCTTGTTTGCTTTGTTCTCAGTGATAGGCCTATGCTCTCCCCTTAACTGGGTGATCAAAATGCCAAACTCATCAATTTTCTTTTATGCAATTTACTGCTTTATTAAAACCTTGTAGAGAGCCTGCTCTTGTGGGAAAAAGTACTCACCCAAGAGGAACGACTCAAGTGGGTTCAAGCCAAAGCCAGGCCATTCCACCCCACTATAAAATTTAAAGCAAAATTGGGGAAACCCTCTTTTGACGGTAGTGTGCATGATAACCATCCCAAAGCCTTGTTCTAAAGGTAGGAGGTCTCTCGAGGGAGCTGACACGGTCGTGACCGGTCTAAAATCCCACGAACCTATGTAGAAGCAACCTGATTCAAAGGATCCAAAACACTACCCCAATCAAAGTGTGGAGGGAAGAATTCCACCCCAAAGATAATCACCACACCAAGCGATTGTTTGCTCTGGGATCCCAGATTCACTTCCACATTCGAAAGTAACGCACCTGAAAAAGACAAAACACGGGCGCCTCCTTTCTTTGGCATACCAAAGAGCCAGCCAGCTTTTTAAGATGTGGGTTGTTGATTGCTATGATGACCTACTTGAGAATTAAGAGTGAGTCTGTTTGAAGTGCTTGTCATGTGTAAAACCTGTTAAAACAATTTTTGAAAAACATTTTGGTTACACACTTGATGTTTAGCATAAGACTTAAAAAAACTGTTTTAAATTTGTTTGATGTGTTTTCATTACATTAATTTAGATAAAGATCATCCAAAACACTCATTATCATATTGATCAATCTCATGTTACGAGATTGGAAATCTACAAAATTTGTAAAGAAATCTGTTTCCAAAAGGATTAAAAAGCCAAAGAAACCTCTCAACCACAAGAAATTATTGAAGAAACAAAAATTCTTATATCAAAGTCAAAAAGTTTTACTTCAAAGAGTAGAATCTCTTCTTCTATAGTAGCCCATGATTAGTAGGGAGGGCCCATGATTTATGCCATAGGAGCCCCTTGGGACATCTACAAGCTTATTTTCGAAGAAGAGTTCTTTCAAAAGCAAATCAGCTTCAAATTTAATCTACCTTAGTTGGTAGCCCCAAAGAATCAAATACTCACTGGCCCAACCAAATCTTACAATAGAGAACTTAGAAAACATTAGGCATCTATCATTAAATCCATCTTTTTACAAAGCCATGATCAAAACTTCATAAAGTGCAACAATCATCCTTTTCTAAATCTTTTGCTTATATTCCCACCAACAGGATTTTCATTCTTTCACTTAGGGAACAACACAAGCTACAAGATTAGAAAATTTTGTATAAGTCATAGAATTTTCATTCTATCTTGACCTTCATACATACCACATCAATTGCACTATTTAACTCTTTTGATCAAAAGCAAGTAAAATTTTGATACAAATCTATGCCTGTCTTCACAAGATCTCAAAAACAAATGGAAAAAGATGAGGGAGAAACTACAACTAGTAAAATGGGTGATCGAAATGAAAAAGAGGAAACATTTAATCTTGATGAGATAACGGAAGAAAAGCTTCAAGAAGCAGAACAAGATCCTCAATTCCATACTCTTATGGAAAGAATCCTAGAACGTAACAAAGAAAAATATTTTCTTACATTAGCTAATCAAGGAGCTAAGTTGCCTCACACCTTTGACATAGAGGGGATTAAACAAAACCCTGAAAATCCTCCTAATGACTTTAGTGCTCTTAACCAACAAATAAAAGAATTACAAGGGCAAATAAAGGAAATGCAAGGAGGTACAACAAAGAAATATGTTTTGGAAGACATATCTCCTTATCCATTTGATAGGAGTCTTCAAATGATTCCATTTCCAAAACATTGCGAAATTCCTAAGTATGATAGGTATAATGGAAAAATTGATCCCATAGACCATGTTAGGGATTTCCGAAACATGAGTCTTGAATTCGCCTATGATGATACTTACTTGATGCGATTATTTCCACGAAGTCTAGGCATACAATCCATGGAGTGGCTTTCAAAAATTACTCCACCTATCAAAACTTTTGAGGAGTTGATAAATCAGTTTATCTCACAATACTCCTACAATATTCAACATCAAATAACAATGCTTGATCTTTGTAAAGTGAAACAAAAAGCAGGAGAACCCTTTACTATATTTTTACAAAGATGGAGAAGGTTATTTGCACGATATTCTCGTCCTATTCCTGAAAAGGAAAAGATGGATATTTTTATCAATAGCCTTGATCCAGAATTAAGCTATAGGCTTAACCTTCATTGTCCTCATAACTTTGAAAAACTGATTGAAAATGTAATCACCATTGAAGGGGCCTTGGTTAAAAGGGGAGTGATAAAACTTGATAATCCAAGTACATCAAATCAAAACAACGATAAAACAAGGTTTTGGAATAGAAACAAAAATGTTGTTAATGATGGTATAGTGGATGCAAATAATTTACGAACAAGACCATCCGTTTTCAATCTATCAAGTGTTCCAAAAAACAATTCACAAGGAAATACAATACAACAAGGAAACAACAATCAACAAGGACAAATTTCCAAGCAAGAGAACATAACCAATCAAAATACCAATCAAAATCATGGTAATTTCAATAATAATCTTGGCAATTCCCAAATATCAAATCCGTCTAGACCTTCATTCTTTTCAAATCGACGGACTTTTACTGCTTTGGGTCAATCTCTTGAATCTGCTCTCAAGGAACTTCTTGATAATAAGGTTATCACTTTACCACCACAAAGAGATTATGAGCCACAAGTTAAACCACCATCATGGAATGACTTGTATTATTGCAATTATCATCGATGTAAAGGCCATAGGACAAACAATTGTCAAGCTTTGAAAAATCTAGTACAAGATTTAATTGACAATGGTACTATTACAATTGAGGGACATCATACCAATGATGATCATCAAGCATTCAAAGATCCTTTGCAAAATTACCAAAAGGGGGAAACATCGGATACCAAAGCCAAAAGCATACATAATGTTGAAGACAATATAATCTGCCATATTTACACAGATGATAATCGGATTAATGTTATCAAAATTAAAGAAAAACAAGAATATCAACAGGTTAATGTAACAACAAGAGGTCAAGCAAAGGTTGTTTTAAAAGGAAGTTCGTCTAAAACAACTATTTCTTCTCCAACTCAGTATAATCTGGTTGATCAATTGAGAAAAACATCAGCTCAAATTTCTATTCTTGAACTTCTTAAAATATCCCCTATACACAAGAATATTTTAGAAGAAGCGCTTGTGAACACAACTGTTGATACTGATCTAGATGCAAACAGATTTCAAGCCATGGTAGGACATTTGTCTTCCCCCACTTGTCTTTCATTTTCCGATAAAGATGATGCTTCTATGACACATCCACATAATTTCTTGCTCTATCTTGAAGTCATGATCCATAAACATCGAATTAGACGTGTCTTAATAGATGGAGGAGCCGGTTTGAATATTTGTACCTTAAAATTGATAAATGCCTTAGGAATTTCAGAAAATGAAATTGATTCATGAAGGAAGATAACTATTAAGGCATATGATGATGAAGAAAGAGCTTCTAAGGGATTAATATTGCTACCTATCAGAGTGGGACCTGTTGTGAAGAATACTTTTTGTCAGGTTCTAGATCGAGATTTGTCTTATAACATACTTTTGGGTCGTCTGTGGATTCATGATATGTAGGCCGTACCATCAACATATCACCAATGTATCAAGTTTCCATATGATGGACAAGAAATAACCATACAAGCTGATTACAATAGTACCCAAACTTGTTCCAATCTTAGGGTGAGTCAAGATGTCTTTGTGCCACACAATAGAGAAGCTCTTGTTGTTTCTTCTTCTAATCTACAAGTCCAATTGCAAGAATTGACAAACAATCTTGATACTAAGCTAAAGTTTAAAGACAAAGGGGTAGGTGAATATTCACTATCTCTTTCTACTTTACCTCCTTCTCCAAGATCACATGGTTTACCAAATCAAAAGATTGTGACTCCTTCTACATCTCAAACTTCCGTGCCAATCACAAAGTTTGATGGAAAATTCATTAGAGCTAATACCACTGAAGAAGAAGCTGAAGATAGGGACATCTTAAATTGGCTATACAAAGATGAAGATGAATCTCTCTTACACATTAAGTTACCCAAAGAACAATATGGTAAAGGGTACGCTATTATGCAAAAGATGGGTTATGAAGGGAATGGTCCTATAGGGAAACGAAGAGAAGGAATTGTGGAACCAATTCAGCCTATTTCAAAGCATTCAAGTGATAAAACAGGACTTGGATATGGTAAAGTTAAAGAAGAACTTACTTCACAGCAGACATCATTAGTTCATAAAGGAGAATCTGTGTCGGATAAATCTCATGAATCAGTTTTCCAATTGCAAAATAGTTCAAATACTGATTCTAATGAATATGAATGGGACACCATTTATAATGATGAATTCTGGAGGGATAAACAAATTGATACTATACATAAATATGCACCTGTTCTTATACAAGGAGAAGGTTCAAGGCCTCCACTCGATTATGTTTTACAAAGCGATCATGACTCAAATGAGGAAGAATCAGATTCTAACGAGATGGATAATCAACAGGAGAATACCATCACAGACCTTGTTTACCATGAGGATGACAACCATATCATGACTTTGACAATACAAGACCTTACCCAACCTAATGATCCTATGCCTTTAGTTTATCCAGAACTTATAGATTGGGACATTGATGCACCTATCCATATTCCTACATTCAGTAATGATGAAGATGTTATAACTTTCCTTTGTTCCTCAAATGAAGAAAACAATTGTTTCATTCAAGAATCTTATACTCATGATTTTGACAAGGAAAGTGTCAAGTCTCTTAGCTGCAAAATAAATGAAATAAAAGATGGATCTATTGATGAAAACCGAAAAAAGGCAGTGATAGATCAAAACAAGAGAAAAATAAAGAGCGAATCTGACAGTGAAAACCTTTCCGAGGCATTGAAGGATGAGAAACTTGACACTCTTCCCAAGTATTATCATGAAAGATCTTCTATTTTGATTGAACCAACAAAATCAATCAACATAAGTACACCAGAGCAGCCAAAAGTTTTGCAAATTGCAGCATCATTAACAGTTGAAGAAGTCCAGAAATTCATGCAATTCTTGAAGGATAATCAAATTAACTTTGCTTGGTCATATGTTGATATGCCAGGGTTAGATCCTAATTTGATAATGCATCATTTATCTATCAAACCTGGGATAAAACCTGTAAAGCAAAAGCTCAAAAAGATGCATCCACATGTTGCATTATTGGTCAAGGAAGAATTAAAGAAGCTTTTAGATGTTGGATTCATTCGAACTATTGACTATGCAGAATGGATTTCAAACATTGTACCTGTTTCAAAGCCAGATGGAAGGATCAGAGTTTGTACATATTTCAGGGATTTAAATAAAGCATGCCCTAAAGATGATTTTCCTTTACCTAACATAGATTTGATTGTAGACTTAACTGCTGGTCATGCAATGTATTCATTAATGGATGGATTCTCAGGATACAACCAGATAAAAATTGCACCAGAAGATCAAGATAAAACAACGTTTACATGTCCTTGGGGTACTTATTGCTGGAATGTAATGCCATTCAGGTTAAAGAATGCTGGAGCTACTTATCAAAGAGCAATGACAACTATTTTTCATGATATGATGCATACATTCATGGAAGATTATGTTGACGATTTACTTGCTAAATCTCATACACGAGATGAACACCTAGAAATATTGTCAAAAATCTTTGTCAAAATGGAAAAATTCAATGTTCGACTGAATCCAAAGAAATGTGTCTTCGGTGTTACATCTGGAAAACTCCTAGGGTACATTGTTTCAGAAAAGGGTATAGAAGTTGATCCAGAAAAGGTACAAGCTATAATAGACATGCCTCCACCACGAAATATCAGTCAATTAAGATCCTTGCAAGGAAGATTACAGTCCATCAGAAGGTTTATAGCTCAACTGGCAGACAAAAGCTTGCCATTCACACATTTATTGCATAAAAATGTTCCATTTAAATGGGATGACAAATGTGAAGCAGCATTCAATCAGATCAAGCAATATCTTACACATCCACCAGTTCTAATTCCACCTATTCCAGGAGAGCCGCTTATACTCTATATTTCAGCAACATAAGTATCTTTGGGAGCATTGCTAGCACAAGAAGACTCTACAGGTAAAGAAAGGGCTATATATTATATCAGCAGAACCTTAACAAGACATGAGTTAAACTACAGTTTCATTGAAAAAGCTTGTCTTGTAGTAGTGTTTGCTTCTCAAAAGTGGCGACATTATATGTTGACTCATACAGTTAAGCTAATAACAAAGATAGATCCATTGAAATATCTATTAAGCAGAGCCATTTTAACAGGAAGACTTGCAAAATGGGTAATGATCTTAAGTGAGTTTGATATTCACTATGTAGATCAAAAAGCGATTAAAGGACAGGTCATTGCAGATCAGTTAGCTGAAGCTCCTTTACAAGAAGACAATCCAATGCATATTGAGTTTCCTGATGCAGATGTCTTTACAGCAACAATTCAGAGACCATGGGCATTATACTTTGATGGATCTTATACACAATATGGCTCGGGGGCAGGGATTCTTTTTGTTACACTTGAAGGACATACCATCTCACGATCATATCGGTTGATGTTTCCTTGCACAAATAACATAGTAGAATATGAGGCATTACTCATAGGATTAAAGATAGCTTTGGAATGGCAGATTACAGAGCTGGAAGTTTATGGTGATTCACAACTTGTCATTAATCAAATTAATGATTACTATCAAACAAAAGATGATAAGTTGTTACCATACAAAAACATGGTGGATGATTATAAGAAATATTTTGTGTCAATCAAGTTTTCACAAATATCAAGAATTGACAATAAAGCTGCAGATGCAATGGCTATCATTGCTTCTTTATTACAAATATCAAAAGATCAAACCAAGTATGAATTCTTGGTGGAACAATTGTTTTCTCCTGCATATGATAATCCTGAAACCCAAGTTATATGTCATTTGACTGGTTCAGATTCACCCTTATATGGCAAAACATATACCTATTTGAAAGGTAACATCTTGCCTTCAGATTTATCCTGAAACCAAAAACGGAATTTTATTCGTCAATCATCCCGTTATACTTTAATTTCCAATATCCTTTATAGACGTGGTCTTGATGGTACACTCCTTAGATGTCTTGAACGTGACGAATCTGAAAAAGCCTTACAAGAGGTTCACGGTGGTATTTGTGGAACTCACTCAAGTGGTTTGACCTTAGCAAAGAAACTTGTCAGAATGGGATACTATTGGCCTACCATGGAGCAAGATTCTTTTACTTTTGTTAAGAAATGTTCTAAATGCCAGATCTATGGGAATCTTATTCATGCACCTGCACAAGAATTGCAGCCTTTTATTTCAACATGGCCCTTTTCTCAGTGGGGATTAGATCTTGTTGGAAAAATACATCCTTCATCATCAAATGGTCATAAGTTTATCATCACAACTACTGAGTATTTTACAAAATGGATTGAAGCTATTCCTCTAATAACAGTGACTGGTAAACAAATATCTTCATTTATCCTGAATTACATTATTTGTAGATATGGAATTCCTAATTCTATTGTTACTGATAATGGAAGACCTTTTAAGAATCAGGATGTTGATGAACTTTGTGAAAGATTTCATATCCAACACAAGTACTCTACACCTTATTATCCACAGGGTAATGGTCAAGCAGAAGCTTCTAACAAAACCATTTTGAAGATATTGAAGAAGACAGTAAATGATGCTGGACATGATTGGCATGTTCAACTCAACCCAGCTTTGTGGGCATATAGAACTAGTATTCACACACCAACAGGAGCTACACCATATGCTTTAGTCTATGGAGCAGAAGCAATCTTACCATTGGAAGTTGAAATACCTTCGCTTAGGGTTTCACTTAAGGGATTGATAAGTGATGAAGACTACCGAGTTTCTCGCCTTCAAGAACTCGAACTGTTAGATGAAAGACGCCAACATGCAGCTGATCACTTGAAAGGTTATCAACAAGTCATGTCTCATAGTTATAACCACAGAGTTAAACCACGGGTATTTCAAGTGGGTGACTTAGTTTTGAGGGAAAATCCACGTAATCAGCAAGATAGAGAAAAGAAAGGCAAATTTGAACCTAATTGGCTTGGTCCATTTGTTATTATAGCAGCATATGGTTCTGGAGCATATCAGTTATCCACATTAGAGGGGGACCTGTTTGAAGAGCCAACCAATAGTATTCACCTTAAGAAGTTTTATGTCTAAAAGTCCTGAAAAAATCATAAAAATCATAAAAAGTCCTGAAAAAATCAAAAAAAAAAAATCAGAAAAATCTTGAAAAAGTGCAATAAAAACAAGTGGTGAAAACTTGGCAAACAAGCGCTACTTGTGATCGAAATGAGCTCCTCCATTTATTAGTTTATGTCTTATTTTCACTTTAGGCATCATTCATCCACGTCTATCATCTGTAAATATCTTTCCTTATCCATACCATGTAGTGGGAATCTTTAGGTTTCATCATGGCTTGATGAAATTTGTACATATCTTTTATCTTTAGGTTGTGTTTATATTGGGGGCAAAACGCAGAAAAATACAATAGAGGGGTAACGAGCTTTCCAAATATCTCAAGCAGGCAAATAACAGTTTGACAAAACACAACCTCGTCAAATCAACTCAAATCACAAACATATTCATGTCAATCGAAATCTAAACAAAATGATCCAAACAAACTATCGACATGCAGAATATCAATGATGGTAACCAAATTGGATGATCTTAATCTGAATAAATGTTTGAAATGCCTTAAACAAGATTTGAATGGTTGTTTGATTTTCTATCATATCTCTGGAGTAATTCGATGATGTTCTGAACTAGAAAAGCAAGGAAGGAGTATGATTTTTCTTTGTATTTTGTTTGTGAGGAAACTCATTAGTACTATGCAAATTGGTCGCTAGACATGCTCTACTATAGATCATGGATGACATTTCAGAATTTGCATGGGAAAAGGGTTAACTCTTGTCTGTTTATGCAAGCAATACTCAGGTCATCTCGGTTCAATTATACCTAGATGCTTGTATTAACTTGCTATATTAAAAATCATGAAAGCAATACTCAGGTCATCACTGGTGCTAACATACCCTTTGATGCTTGTATTAACTTTCAACATTTCAAAGCTCTATGATGATACAAAAAGCATACATAAGCTCTCCAAATGGCAATATTGTATGAATGTCCTGCATGGTTAGTATAGGTTGCATTCATGTTAGAATTTGCATCTTGCATTCATAGATTCCTAAAAGCTGGCAAAAAAATCAAAGATTTATATCTCCTCAAATATGACTGAGTATATTTTGACATTCACAAAACATCATACATTCATTCATTTATCATAAACATCATTTCATAAATTATTGCATTAGAAAAACATTTATCATAAACATCATACATTCATTCATCTCATAAAATCATGTATATAAATAATCATAAATCATGAAGCCATCATATAGTACATATCATATATATATATCATGTAAAATCATCTCTGCATTTCATATATCTCAAAATGAATGTCAAAATGTACAAGGATGTCAAACTACAAATGATATAATATCATCAAAAATGTGATCATCTCACGGTGTATACAAAATGTCTCAACAGAATATCATAAAAGAGATCATATACAATGCACTAGGCCGAACTATCCTGTGATGGAGCTGGCCTAGGACCTGTACCACCTGCCCCTGATGGACCTGTATCACCTGCCCCTGATGGACCTGCTCCGCCTGACCCCGGTGGCCCTCTAGGAGGTAATGGCTGTGTCACACCCCTGCTGGTAGTACGAGAGCGACCATGAGTAGATCGTGACTAAGTGTAGCTCTCTCTGCTCAGCTGGGACTACATCATGATATCTAGTGCGATAAAACTCTGCCTCTCGAGTAGCCCTCGTAACCTCCCTCATCATATCACCGGCAAAGTGCTACCGCCACTCTCTCAGGAGGGTTATATCCGCTAAGGCAATGGCTCACCCCATTGCCTAGTCAGATTCTCTCAGTGATCAAGCTCACCGGACTTCGACCGGGTGGAAAATCAATCTGCCTGTGTTGCGGATAGTTGAGTCTGTATTCAGGACTGCTCGTGAAAGAAGATATTCCGACTTCAAGCATCGCTTCTGATCCACTGACGGAGATGGGTCAGTATGCCTCATCCGTGGTCCACCTCTGCCTGCACTACCTCCTCTGCCACCTCTCCTGCCACCTCTCCTGCCGTCTCTCCTGCCACCCCTACCATCACCACCATCATCTCCATCTGAGTCATCATCTCCACTACCCTCCTCGTCCTCACTGTCCTCTGAATCGTCATCACCTGACTCTGAATCTCTCTGTCGACGTCTCTGTCCAATGACAGGAGCAACAGCCTCATCGGGATCAAACATACATAGAGGAGGATGCTGTAGAACATACTGAACATACTCTGGTGTCGCCCCTGCATCCAGAACATCCGCCTGGTAGTCCCACATCTGTGCTCCTAAACTGAGGAACTCTGCAACAGCTGCATCATAAGACTGCGGCCCTACACCGCAAGCTTTTCCTCATACCGCGTATAAATAGTCAAATCCAACAGTATACCTCGAAGTCCGACCTAAATCACAAGCAATACACGCCCGCTAAGAAATCTCCATCCATGGGTCCGGCCCAATCGCAACTGGAAGTATAAAGTGGCCTCCTCAGATCCTCGCTATAATAATCCAAATATGGCCTCCAGCATACTGTATCCAAACTATCCAACAGCCGCTGCCAATACACTAGTTTGCCCAGTCTAGGCTAAGCAATAATATGTGAATATCTCCATCTGTATGCTCGACCAGTTGGTCGCTCTCCTCGAGTCAATGGACGTAATACTGCAAAATGCTCCCATGCCCATATCTATAGTAATGAGCATCCAACCGCAAAACTCCGGCCTCTACCATATACGATGTGATGTAGCTCGTCATATAGGTGGGCTAGCATACAGGTACCCCATGCATATCGCGTGCCCTGCATCACCATGCTCTCTAAGACGACCCCATCCGATCGCGAACCCCTTCGACCTATGGTCGGGGCACAACACACCTCCAATGAATCCTGCAAGTACAGCTGGTAGTGGTGGATAGGCATCTGTAATCTCACCCCATGGGATGAAGTACCCAGCAATCTGATCATCTCTGAATATCCGTCTCAAAGCAAGAGTACCTCCAGCCTCTCGTCTGTCAAAAACAACAATCTCTCCCATCACTGGGATCCGTAGGATGCGATATACGTCCTCGGGAGTCACTGTAATCTCGCCGGTCAGTAAATGAAAGGTGTTGGTGTCGCTATGCCACCTCTCTGCAAGTGCTGTCAATAGAGCCCTATTGAGGCGAACCTCGGGCATATCAAGTAATGAAGTCAAACCACAAGCATCGATCACATCTCTATCAGACTGTAATAAATGTGGAATCAATGACCATGTGCTCGGGAAAGTCTCTCGTACCTGCAAGACACCTAGTCTCTCCTGCTCACATACATCATCAAAACAACATCAATATCAAATCATCTTAACGTATCAATGAATCAATCAAATTATTTGTTTTTCATCATCATGGAACGCAAATAATCAACATCAAGTTTCTTTCTAACAAGTTTAGGAGAAAACTTATCTATCCTATTTGTTTTTAACAACTTTAAAAACAAATTTATCAGCTACTATTTGTTCTCCAACAATTTGGGAAACAAATTTATCATGTGGAACAAAAAGCGCTACATAACTAATTGTGGGCGCTACAAAATTCCTTATCAGCGCTAAAGAAAATTTTGCGCTACAGAATCAATCAAGAGCGCTACCAAACTTATCATATGTGCTATAAAATATTTTGCGCTACAAGACATATCAACAGCGCTGTAATAAGTTTCAAATGCGCTAAGAAATCAATAGCGCTACAATACATATCATATGCGCTACGAAATAGTTCACGGGCGCCACGATATTGTATGCGCTATGGAAAATTTAAATGCGCTACGATACGCCTTAAGGGCGCTACAGTATTAAATGCGCTACGAAAATTATTGCATGCGCTACGATACACTTTAAGAGCGCTAAAACTCAAAGTTTTTAAATTAAAACATTAAAAACGTGCGCAAAATGAAATTTTCGAAAGACGGGAATTTGCGAGACACATACCGGAGGTCCGTAGTGCGCTGGCCGCTGATGACGTCGGATACGCTCGAAACGGTGCAGGTGAACTGGAAGTGCCATGATTATCCACTCAGAGCTCAATATTTGCAAATTTTACTAGGTTAAAATTGAAAATGACATGGAAAATGACATTTTTAACCTATATAATGGTAAAATTGGGGCATTTTTATCATATTTTCACATCCTAGGGGCAATTTCTTCATCAAATTTTCATTTCATATCTTATCAGGGCAATTTCTTCATATCATAAGTTTCAAACGATAAATCGATATCTTTAAAATCATCAAAATTCAAAAATTCAAAAAAAAAAAAATTCAAATATCGATTCATCGTTCGCGGGGGCATACACATACATCTATCAACATTTCAAATCAATATTTGGGGAAAAATTTCAAAATTCTTTGAAGTAATGCGTAAAACACATCACTTCAAAGAGGGGCAAAATGTATACACTTAAAAATGGTCATATCACATTGTCTGGTAATTAATTAAATATTTTTAATATTTAATTAAAATCTTTTGATTCTATCTACGTATAAATAAATTTAAATAATTTATTTATATTGTTCATGATTTCATTTCGATTAGATATTTAATCACCTTTTCATATTCATTTCTTAATTAATTAAATAAATGTTACAATTTATTTATATTAATTATCATATAATCTTAGTTTGAATATTTTATTCAAATAAAGATTAAAATATTATAATTCTTCTAAATATCATTTATAATTAAATATTCCAAAATATTTGATTATTTCCTCTAAATCCAATATTCATTTTTAAATCATTTCAAAATTCCTCCAATTCAATAATCTATTCATAATTAAATATTTCCAAAAATATTTAATTAAATTCTTCTAAATATTTCAAAAATCTTCTAAAGCCACATCATGATTAAATATTACCAAAATATTTAATTAATTCTTCTATAGTTTTCAAAAATCAAAAATCAAATATCAAAAAGCAATAAATTAAATTAAATAAATTTTAATTTATTTAATTTGGGATTTATCTTCAACTCCCGGGAAACAAACTGCCAAAACAGAAAATTAAATTTCTCTGTTTCTGTGCAGGCTTGTTCCCGTGGGTTGAAGACAAGCTTCCATTCTTCTCTCCAACCTCTCAACCTCCCCCATTTTCTTCTCCAACCTCTCAATCTCTCACCATTCAAACCTACCAGACAATTCATAGCCATAGATTCTTGCCAGCAAGGATGAAGCCTGCAAAAATCTATAAATACAGCTGCCGGGAGCTCCAAAAGATATAGAATTTAGAAGCAAGTAAATTATAGGCAAAATTGCATAGCATTAGCATTCATAGAGCATTTTCATAGCATAGAATCATAGCAATAGCAGTAGAATCATGATACATCTCACTCACAATAATCACAGCCCCTGTCCATATCCGTATCAATAATTTCACTTTCATCAACATATAGAATAGTTTTCCTTTGCATACTCGTTCTGCAGCAGCCATTTGGAGAAGCTTACACAATCTGAGAGCCAAAAGCTTCAAAAGAATCTCTGTGGATAGAGAAAAATGGGACGGCACTGAAGAAGATTTTGTTTGCTTTTTATTTAGTTTAATTTCTTTAGTTTTAAAGGTTTCATTTAGTGTTTTAGTGTTTTGTTTTACATTTCAATTAAACATTATACACAACTATACAAAAAAATTCAAAATCTTAAACAAAGAGATATGGATGTCAAAGCCTATATTGAGGAGATTTATAAGCTAAGTATAAGAGCAGGTCACATGGAGGATGATGTGGAGAAAGTGGATAGATATATCAATGGGTTGAGATTTAACCTTCAAGATGAGTTGAGTTTGACAAACCCAAGAATGGTAGAGGAATGCTACCAATTGGCAATAAAGACTGAAGAAAAGCTAAAGAGAAGGAAAGACAAGAAAAACATGAGCAGAGACAGTAATTCTAGAGGAAGAGGGTCATTTTATGATCCAAGGCAGTCATATGAGAGCCAAAAAGATACAAGAACAAGTTGCATATGCAAGAGGTGGATTTAAAGGAGGTAGATTAGGTTTTAGAGGTAGATTTGGAGGTCAGGGAAGAGGATCTAGTGGGTCCAAAGGAAGATGTTACTAATGCAACAAGTTTGGACATTAAGCATGGAAATGCATTGAAACTCAGGCCACTACTTCAGTTGGAGGAGAAAGGAGAAATCAGATTGTTCAAGGAGATGATTATGAAAGTGTGAACTCTCCATTACAACATGTTGGGCTGGAAGTTGGTGAATCACTCTTGGTAAGAGAACCCTCATCAAGGTACCAGTGGAGAAGGAGCCACCACAAAGGAAGAATCTCTTTAGGACAACTTGTAAGTGCTTGGGTAAGGTTTTTAAAGTAATTAATTCAAGTAGTACAGATAATATGGTTTTTGTTGAGATGTTTGAAAAATTTAAGTTGTAAAGGATACCACATAATAGTCCTTACAAATTCTCTTGGTTAAATGATGGTCAACATGTTTTGGTGAATGACCAAAGTTGGGCGGAGTTTCATATAGGAGGGTACAAAGACAAAATTTTGTGTGACATAATACCCATGGATGTGTGTCATTTGCTGCTAGGGAGGCCTTGGCAATTTGATAGGCATGCCAAGTATGATGGAAGGAGGAATACTTATGAGATAGAAAAAGATGGGGTCTCCTATACCTTGACACCATTGAAGGAGAAGGAAAAATGACAAACCATGGGATCTAATGTGATGATGGTAGGTAGGAAGGAGTTCATAAAGGTAGAAGAAGAGAAGGACATGGACCTTATAGCCACTTCAAAAACTAAAGATATTATGACAATAGAAATGAAGAATGGCTTAAGAAGTATGTTGCTATGATGGTAGGAAGGGTATTCCACTTGTTTTCTTCAAAAGGGGATGTTGGTCATTCTATTTCTTTCATGGAAGAGGTTAGTATGCATGATCAAGTAGTAGTTACAGGGACACAACAACAAATGGAAGAGATGAGAAGCAAAGGTGAAGAGGTCAAGGGTAAATTGCAAAGGAATGTGGGCAAGTCCAAGCACACACCTAAAGTGAAGAAGAAGGAAGTTAATTACAAGGATGGAGGAGATATGGTAGCAGGTAATGATGTGGGTTCAACAACATTAGATGAAAAATGGGTCAAAGATTATCCAGCAAGTAGGCCTTTGAAGTTGCAGTATGTTCTAAAGGCAACGAAAAATGCCTATTTCCTATATTTAATTCATTGGAAGGGTTTACCAAATGAGGATGTCACCTAGGTGTCATGGAATGAATTGATCAAGCATGAACCTACTATTGTAGCACTGTCCTCAAATGGGACTTGAGTTCATCTTGCCTTGGGAGTATGGTGCAGGAGCACCCATGTGATTTTGGTTTGTCATTGTTTTGGTTTTGTGTCTCTCTTCTATAATAAGGTCCTTTTGGATCATCTTCATGTTTGTAAGGGTCTAGTTGAGGTCTTAGGAGGATAGGTGTGGTCATGTTATCAAAAATATAAAATTTTCTATATGTGGTAAAAGTTGTCAATATTGTCAAAAAAGTTGCAAATTGTGGAATTTGAAGTCACATGATGTAAATAAAGAAATAAAACTTTTAAAGTTTGAAAGTAAGTTATAAGCCATTGGGACATGTTAAAATAGGCCTTTTTGAGGTTTGGAAAAGATTATGGTGATTTCTTTGGAGATTGAACACCGATAAAATTATGTTTTCCTGCATTTTCAAGGCTTTCTTTGTTGTTTCTCAGACCTGTATGGGTCCATACGACCTGAGAGTGCACTAATATCTATTGGAGTTCATTATGTATTTATTTTATTCCCTGTTGCACTTTGTTTCATCTGATTTCATCAAATTTTGAGCGAGTTAGATCACTTTTTCTAAAAACTGCATGTAACCCTAGTTTAGGGTTGGTTTTGGGAAAATAAGATGAGCTTCTCTCCATTCCACCATTGAAAAATCTTAAAACCCAGTGGAATGGATGTAGGTAGGATGTATTTTTTTTTTTATGTTGCAAGAGTAAGGTTTGGTGGTTAGCATGTGTAAGATGGATGCCCCAGCTTAATAACATCATGTGTTAGGCGTAGGAAAGGAATAGACTTAGGGTTTTGTAGAAAGATGGTTGGGAAGTTGTTATAAGTGGTTGGAATGGATTTTTTAGACACTAATTGACTTTTTTAGAGCTATGGAGTGTTGATTCAGTGATTGGAGATAAAAGACCTTGCTGCTACTTAGCCAATTTCAGGGAATTAGGCCTATTTGAGACTAGGACAATCAAATTTTGAAGCATCCTTTCCTAAGAAACCCTAACCCATTTTAAGATATGATTTAAAGAAGAAAAAAGGGTATTTGAATATGTGTTTGAAATTGGATGATCAAGACTCCCTCAGGAGATATGCTCTATCATACCATTTTGATGTCCTATAAGGCCTAGTGGTAGTTTGTGAAGGAAGTCACCTTGTTTGATGTGTAAAGACTTTGGTTAGTAGTTGTTTGAGTGAGTTTTGACCTTCGATACCCCTTCTCTACATTAGAATGTAAAAAAATATGCAAAACAATATGTGAAGTACAAATATATAGACTTCTTGAATGCATAAGTTGAGAAGGTAAGATGTCCAAGAGGTGATGAGTGTTAGAAGTTTGAGGAGATTATCATTGATATGGTTGTTGGCAACATGAGCATAAGCTTATACAATGTTGTCATTGATGCCAAAATTATGATTTGGTGTCTACATTGAGGTATAGTTGGTTGTTGAATCATGAATGAGAATGGAGATGGTAATCCAACATAGAGATGCAAACATTTTGCTCCAGTGTAAAACAGTATGTTGAATGTTTGACCGAGTCCAAAATACAATTTTTAGTGTACAGAGCATCAACTTCTTCATCTGCATTGGTTCGTCTTGAAGTATTTTTGTCTACGGTTCTAAGGAAATTTTGGTATGTGTTGGAGGACTTTAAATCCAACATTTCATGTATTTATATCCTCCAATGCAAAAGTTATGGTTGACAGAGTATCGAGTTTGCTAGTGACAGTGTTGCTAGTGCAGAGTACCTATTTGGAGTGGTCTGCATTCCACCGTGGAAGCATATTTGGTTATGCATATTTGAAGGAGTTTTTACAAGTGTCAAAAGGGCGTGTAGTCCAAGTGTGTGTTTTGGAGGTCTGCATGTCAGTTTGTGGATAATTAGTTAGTGTATTTTGGTGCTGTCTCACCAATGGTGACAACCTAATATGTTTGGGGTTGTGTGGAGTGAAGAGAAGTATTGATTGGTTATATGGGAGTTATTATAGGTCCATGCCAATCTATTTGGATGTGTTACAAGTTTTAGATTAAGGTGAAAATCATGTATAGTTTGATCTTGAGCTAACAAGTTATGTTATGCACGATACATCTAATTAGGCTAGCCTAATTGATGATGTAGGTGTTTTACAAATGTAAAGCATATAAATATGAGTTCATTTTGGTGTTGTAATGAGGTGATGTGTACTATAGAAAATGTGTGGTGAAAATTCCCAAGAAAATCATGCAAATGTGATGTGAATGTAAAGTAAAGAAAAGTTTGGAAATTGTATAGTATGGTGTGTGTTGATTCAGTATATTGAGCTCTAATGGAACTGTATCTCCTGCATATTGTAGATTTTTCATTATTAGTTAAAATATTGGTACAGTGAGACACCTTTCTTCTTTATTTCTCTTATTCTTTGGAAAGTGAGTCCCATGGATAGTGAGTCCAAAAAGAAGTGAGTCATTCTGTAATATGTTAAGACTGGTTATAATATATTGTGAGCTAATCCTCACCATGGTTTTTCACTTTTTGGGTTTTCCATGTAAAAATATGATGTTAATGTGTTATATGCTTTCATGTTTTCTTTCCTTACTACAAATTGAATGTGATGCTTGAAATGAATGTTTAATATTTCATTGGTTTCAAAGAATACTAATTCACCCCCCTCTCAGTATTCTAGGTGTTCAACAATTGGTATCAGAGCTTGGTTCCTTCAATTAGATTAATCGTTGAGGAAGATCTTGGAGTTGAACACATGACCTCAAGGAAGTATCTTATTCCTCCAAAAGAAATCATTCCTAAATCATTTACTGAAGAGGATTGCATTATTGACATGGAAGGAGAACTCAAGTCAGCTCGTGAAGATTTGGATAAAGTAGAAGTTAAGAACAAAGATCTAAAGAAGGATCTTGGTGATGCAGATGTGTGCATTAAGATATTGAGAGAGGATGTCAGGAAAGCTAAAAATAAGATCAAAGAACTCAAGCAATCAAATGAGATCATTCCCAACCTAAAAATGCATATTGAAGAAAGTAAAAGAGTTGAAGATTGTCTGAATGCTAAAATGAAAGACAAATCTAAAGAATGCTCAAAGCTTGAACAAGAAGTTGTAACCTTGAGATCGGGTCTAGATAAAGAAAATATTCAAGAAGAAAAAATAAAGAAGAGTACTACAATGCTTGATAAATTGATTGTAAATCAAAAGGGATCTAAAGACAAATAAGGATTAGGGTTTGAAAAAGGAGAAAGTTCAAAGGTAGATCAGACACCATGTACTAAAAAGAACAATGAGAAAAAGAAGATTGAGGAGAAGAAGAACAACGACAAGAAGGTTCATATTTAGAGGAAAGACTTCAAAAGACCTCCAATCAGACAACCAAATGCACAAAGGTACCCATATTTTAATGGTTTTTGTTATTCCTACAATAAGTTTGGAAATAAGGCTATAGAATGTAGAAACAACATGAATCAAAATGCTCAATCATTTCCTAGTCAATGTTTTACATACAATAGATTTGATCATAAGGCTAGTGAATGTAGAAATTAGATGATGAGTGGTTATAATAATGGAATGAGGTTTCAATATTTCAATGACTAATGTTATACATGTAATGGATTTGGGCATAAGTCTAATCAATGCAGATCTAGAATAGGTGGAAGTAAGTTTTTTCAAAATATAAAATGCCACAAATGCAATAAGTTAGGAAACAATACTAAGTTCTGCAAAAGCAAGAATGTAGAGGATGATTTGGTAAAGAAGAATGATCTAGTTAATAAGGATAATCCAAATTTTTTTTTGGATTTGGTGGAAATGAAGAAAGAGATGAATAAGATTTGTAAGGAAAACTAGATGCGGAATTTTTTTTTCCTAATGTCAATACCTCAGGAAAGAATGCAGAAGTACCTTTAATTTTTCAATTATAGTCAAATTGAGATGCACTATGAGACAGATTACAGAAATAGAGTATTTAGACAAACACACATGAACACCAAATATACGTGGGAAAACCCTTACGGGAGAAAAACCCACCACACCAAGAGAAATCACTTTGTATTACAGTAATCAAAGTTACATACAATTCCAGACTTATCTTTCTGGTGTCATTATACAACAACATTCATCATTCTTCGAACAGAAAAACTTCTAGGTTACAACCTTTACAGATTTTAATCCTTCACTGATACAGTTTGAATTCTTCACACTTCACTGTTGATCGAACTACTATCCAACATCAAAACATCTGCAATTTCCAACTATATCCATGGCGTTCCCTGACTGTCGAGCTCCCTCACAGAACCATCACAACGAACAGACTCCCAATGGTTCTAATTCGGCTCTTCTGATTCATCCACGTGATGCCACATTAGAAGTCTACACAGTCAACAGAATTTGAATTACATTGGCATCTCGGTGAGACACTAACAGTGTCTCGCCGATGCCACATTGACCTCTTATCGATGTCGCCAAGAGCCTCTGTAGTCGCCAAGATATTATATCGAGCTCCAATAGATATACCGAGTCATCACGTAGTCGTTCTGACTTATCGCTTTCGCCAGAAGGTCATGGCGAAACACGAAGGTTATACCAAAGTTCCCATATCTATCGAGCACCCAATGGAAGTTGGAAAGACTTACTCCTATCGCCAAGAGTTCATAGCGATATTCATATGCTACTCCAAAGTGTTCACCTGTCGCCAAAACATTTTTCCATCGCTAAGACTTCTTATCGATCTCTATGACTTATCCCGAACACCTTTTGTCTGTCGCTAAGAGTTACCTCGACAACCATCAGCTATCGGCAAGACAATAGCTTATCGCTCAGACTCAATAACGAAACCTAAGAGTTATATTGATAACTCCCGAGTAGTCCCTATCGGCATAGCTTTCTTCTATTGCTAAGACCTTCCTTGATAGCTTTGAGTTATACCGAAGATAACACTTAAGTCTTCCCGAAGAAACAAAAAAAGAAAACACTGTCAACATAATATTTTCTTTCACGGTGAAATCTTACCAAGTGAATATAGGTTATTCCGAAGACCTCAATACATACACTGTCAGCGAGAGATAATCACTTCGCTGAGACATCTCTCTGAAAGTTGAAGCCACTCTGAAACTCCAGTCACCAAGAGTCTCGTCGATACACAACAGAAAGACCTTTCAGCCAAGGCTCTCCCGAGCACTATGAGGTCATAGCGAATAAACCAAGCTACAACAATAGGCTCCATAGTGTAGCTTTCGGCAAGACAATACCTAGGTCATAGCGACTTGTTCAGAATTGGATAAAACAAACTACTAGTCAGCCAGACAATCAGAATGTCACACCTACATTGCTCTAAAGGAGGTTTCAACCTATAATGTTTGAGGCACATATTTCCAACAATCTCCCACTTGACAGAGCATGCAAAAAATACTTTACTGAAAAACATGGGCACTAAGGCCCATTGAACTGGCACACCACCTGAACTTGTCTGTGCTCACTGGCTTCATCAATGCATCTGCAACATTCTCCAGAGTATCAACTTTTTCCAAACTGACCTTTCCATCCTCAACCATATCTCGTACAAAGTGGTACTGTACATCAATATGTTTCGTCCTGGCATGGAAAGTTGGATTCTTTTCCAGACAAATGGCAGTCTTACTGTCACATAAGATTGTTATTTCCCCTGCATGAAAACCAATGTTAGAACACAAACGTTTCAACCATACAACTTCTTTACAAGCATGAGTAGCTACCATGTATTCATCCTCTGTAGTGGACAAAGTGACTATAGCCTGCCGCTTGCTCATCCAACTCACTGCATCACCATTCAACATGAAAACGTATCCACTGGTGGATCTTCTGCTGTCAATGTCCCCTACCCAATCAGAGTCTACATAACCACGAATGCTGAGAGTCCTCTGTGATTCAACTGAATTACCATGGTAACACAATGCAAAATCTGAAGTTCCCTTCAAATACCTAAACACCCTCTTCACAGCATCCCAATGTATTCTTCCTGGATTAGCCATAAATCGACTAAGTACTCCCACTACTTGGGCAATGTCTGGTCTTGTACAGACCATTGCATACATGAGACTGCCTACAACACTAGCATAGGGCACACTGGTCATGTCCTCCATCTCAGTAGGAGATTTTGGACAGTCCTCAACAGATAGCTTCATTCCCTGCATGACTGGAACAACTAACTATTTGCAATCATTCATACAAAATCTCTCTAGAATAGTCTTTATATACTTACTCTAACTGAGCCAAAGCTTTCTATTCTTCCTATCCCTGGTTATCTCCATCCCCAGAATATACCTTGCTGCAGCACCAAGATCCTTCATTTCGAACTTAGCAGACAACTGAGACTTAAGATCAGAAATCATTAGCTTGCTATTTCCTATGAACAACATATCATCAACATAAAGAGCAATAACAAGCACTCGATCACTTTCAGCTTTATAGTATACACGGTGATCAAATTTTGATCTCACAAAGCATAAAGATAATACATAGGTATCAAATTTCTGGTACCACATTCTAGGTGACTGCTTTAACCCATACAGAGACTTCTTTAATTTGCATACCATTTTTTCTTTACCTTTCTCAACAAAGTGCTCACGCTGGGACATATAGATTTCTTCTTCAAGATCACCATGAAGAAATGCTATCTTCACATCCATTTGTTCAACCTCTAAGTCATAAGCTGCTGCAAGTGACAATAGAAATCTAATGGACGCCAACTTTGCTACAGGAGAAAAGATTTCCCCATAGTCAATTCCCTCTATCTGGGAATAACCCTTTGCAACCAGTTGTGCTTTGTATTTTTCTACACTGCCATCCGCACTAATCTTTTCTTTAAATACCCATTTACAACCCATAGGTTTTTCTCACTTTTTGGCAGGCACCGTAATTTGTAAATATTTCATTTTTATCTAATGATGCCATTTCTTCCTCCATGGCTTCTAACCAAGAATCTGAATTAGACATTTTAATTGCCTCCTTTACAGTCCTAGGCTCATCAGTGCTAGAAAACAAGGCATAGGCACAAGTAGAATCAATTAATGAGAACACATACCTATCTAGTTGTTTCCTTTCTGGGTTGGACTCTCACTGTTGAGGCTGAGGGTCTCATCCTCCTCCAGCCTCCCAACTCATTCCCCACGCATGCCTCTAAACTCAACCTCCTTGGTGTAGGAGGAATTGCTGCTACATCCTTACTATTTTCCTCGACTTTTGTCTCGATTGCAAAATCTAAGGTGAAGGTTTCAACTCACTAAATATTATACTTACCTGTGATACAACCTTCTCTCAGAATGTGATTCCAAAGCTTGTATCCCTTTAATGTTAGCACTATAGCCACAAATATACACTTAACAGCCCTCTTGTTGTCCAATCCTAGATCTTTTACATCCACACATGTACATATGCTTCTATAGCCAAAGACTCTAATATGTCTTAGAGAGGGCTTCTACCAGTAATTATCGCCTGCATAGGGTGTCTTGTCAACAAGAGCAGAGTTTGGAGACCGATTAACTAAGCAACATGCAAGAGTGAGTTTCAAACTTCAAAAAAAAATTTTCCTCCAAACTAGCACTACTAAGCATAATGCGTCACCCCTATTGAACCTTCAACTCCATTCTCACTGTGGAGTGTAAGGTGTAGTCTTGTGTCTGATTCCGTTGTCTTTACAAAGATCTTCAAATTCATCATAATAGAATTCACCACCATTATCCTTACATTTTATTGTTTTACCAGTCTGATTTTCAACAAGATTTTTAAACTCCTTAAATTGACTGAACACTTCTGATTTACTTTTCAAAAAATATATAAATTCTCTTCTTGAATAATCATCAATGAACAACACATAGTATCTTGATTTAGACAAAGAAAGAACATCTACTAGACCAAACACATCCAAATGAATATAGTCTAACAAACCAGAAGTTTTATGAGGACTGTCATAAAATGAAACACGATGCTGCTTTCCATATATACAGTGTTCACAGAATTCAAATTCCAGATTACAATCTTCAATCCCTTCAACCAGGTTTTTGTTCTTCAAGGTTTTTAAACCTTTTTCTCCTATGTGGCCTAACCTATGATGCCAAAGCATAGTCTTTTCTGCAGGAAGTTTTACTTTCGTAGAGTTTACATAATTAGGGACAATTCCCTCTTTACCTCCATGAGCAACTTTCAGTGACTTCAAAGAGACACTATTATAATGAACAGCTTGTGCATCTAGCTTGTACAGGGTACCAATTCGAGCACCTCTAGCCAACACCATTGAACCTCTAGTCATCTTGTAGCCACTTCCTGAGAACAAGACTTGTACTTTGATATCATTTAGCTTACTGACATAAAGTAAATTCTGAGCCAGACCTGGTATGTGCATAACATCATTGATCCCCTTTATTATGCCATTGGGGAATTGGATTCTGACTCTTCCACGACCAACAATTTCCAAGGTTCAATAACTCACCAAGTACACCTTTCCACCATCGTATTCTTCATACTTTGTAAACCATTCTCTGTGAGATGTCATGTGGAACGATGCTCCAGAATCGATCAACCAGACATCATCTGATGCCTGAGTAGCCAAGGCTGCAATGAAGGCATCACTATCACTATGAGAAGAACCATTATCAGAAGATCCTTTCTTCTTCTTTTTCTCCTCTTTACAGTCCTTTCGGACATGACTAGGTTGCCCACAGTTCCAGCACTTCACCTTGTACTTCTTGCCAGGAGACTTTGATCTCCCCTCTGATTTTGATTTGTCCTTCTTCTTGCCTTTCTCCTTTGACCTTCCTCTAACAGCAAGAGCCTCCTTCACCATCTCAGAAGATTTTCTTCTCATTTCTTTTGACAACAAAGAACCAACAATATCTTCCATTTTGAAACTGGATGTTGTACTCCCAATATCCATCACTAGATGATCCCATGAGTCTAGCAAAGAACATAACAGAAGCATACATCAATCTTCTTCTTCAATCTTTACACCAACAGATGTTAATTGTGCGAGCAACATGTTAAATGCATTCAAATGATTAGCTACAGACCCTCCTTCCTACATTCTCAAAGAGTAAAGCTTCTTTCTCAGGAATAGCTTATTCACCAAAGATTTCCCCTGATAAATAGACGCCAGTCTCTTCCACAAGAGAGAAGCAAACTTCTCTTCATGCACATTGAGAAGAAATGAGTCTTCCAGATAGAGCCTTATCAGCCCCTTCGCTTTCCTATCTACAAGGTCCCATTCTTCTTGCTTCATGCCTGTAGGTTTAGTTCCAGACACAGCAAGCCAAAGGTCTCGATCTACTAAGAGATCCTCCATCTTGAGTTTCCACAATTCAAAGTTACTGCCATTGAATTTCTCTATTTCAATCTTCCCAGAGGAACTAGACATCTTAATCTATAAATAGAAATAACAATCTCTACAAAACTCCCACTGAACAGTATTGACTCAAAAAACCCAATGTACCCCCAAGGATAACACAACTGGCCAGGCTCCGATACCACTTGTAAGGAAAACTAGATGCGGAAAACAATTTTCCTAATGTCAATACCTCAGGAAAGAATGCAAAAGTACCTTTAATTTTTCAATTACAGTCAAATTGAGATGCACTATGAGACATATTACAGAAATAGAGTATTTAGACAACCACACATGAACACCAGATATACGTGGGAAAACCCTTACGGGAGAAAAACCCACCACACCAAGAGAAATCACTTTGTATTATAGTAATCAGAGTTACATACAATTCTAGACTTATCTTTTTGGTGTCATTATACAGTAGCATTCATCATTCTTCGAATAGAAAAAATTCTAGGTTACAGCCTTTACAGATTTTAATCCTTCACTGATACAGTTTGAATTCTTCACACTTCACTATTGATCGAACTACTATCCAACATCAAAACATCTGCAATTTCCAACTATATCCATGGCGTTCCCTGACTGTCGAGCTCCCTCACAGAACCGTCGCAATGAACAGACTCCCAACGGTTCCAATTCGGCTCTTCTGATTCGTCCATGTGATGCCACATCAGAAGTCATACACAGTCAACATAATTTGAATTACATTGGCATCTCGGTGAGACACTAATAGTGTCTCGCCAATGCCACATTGACCTCTTATCGATGTCGCTAAGAGCCTCTGTAGTCGCCAAGATATTATATCGAGCTCCAACAGATATACCGAGTCATCACGTAGTCGTTCTGACTTATCGCTTTCGCCAGAAGGTCATGGTGAAACACTAAGGTTATACTGAAGTTCCCATATCTACCGAGCACCCAACAGAAGTTGGCAAGACTTACTCCTATTGTCAAGAGTTCATAGTGATATTCATATGCTACTCCGAAGTGTTCACCTGTCGCCAAAACATTTGTCCATCGCTAAGACTTCTTATTGATCTCTATGACTTATCCCGAACACCTTTTGTCTGTCGCTAAGAGTTACCTTGATAGCCATCAACTATCAGCAAGACAATAGCTTATCGCTCAGACTCAATAACGAAACCTAAGAGTTATATCGATAACTCTCGAGTAGTCCCTGTCGGCATAGCTTTCTTCTATCGCTAAGACCTTCCCCAATAGCTTTGAGTTATACCAAAGATAACACTTAAGTCTTCCCGATGAAACAAAACAAGCAAACACTATCGACATAACATTTTCTTTCGCGATGACATCTTACAGAGTGAATATAGGTTATTTCGAAGACCTCAATACATACACTGTCGGCGAGAGATAAACACTTTGTTGAGACATCTCTCTGAAAGTTGAAGTCACTCCAAAACTCCAGTCACCAAGAGTCTGGTCGATACACAACAGAAAGACCTTTCGGCCAAGGCTCTCCCGAGCGCTATGAGGTCATAGCGAATAAACCAAGATACATCGATAGACTCCACAGTGTACCTTTCTGCAAGACAATACCTAGGTCACAGCGACCTGTTCAGAATTGGATAAACAAACTGCTAGTCGGCCAGAAAATCAAAATGTCACACCAACATTGCTCTAAAGGAGGTTTCAACCTATAATGTTTGAGGCACATATTTCCAACAAGATCTAGAAAAAGAAAGAGGAGAATTAGGTTAAGGATGAGTTTGTGCTAGCTTCTGGTACAAATGTTTCCTCCAAAAACTAAATGAAGAGCTTTGTCTTAGGAGGAGTTTTAACAAACAATCATTAAGCCCCTACCAAAGGTATGGCATTTTTTTCTTCAACACATGGATATGAGGTGTAAGTTGATATGCTTGACCTATTGGTGAAAACACTAGTGGAAAATATAAAGATGCGAAAGTTTGTAGAGAAATTGAAGGTGATTGTGCATTACAATTAGGGTTTATCAATTTTTTCCTAACTTCAAATCAAGCATTAAATGTGAATTACGTTATTCCAAAATGGATTATAAGTAATTTCACATTTTATCTAAGTCACTCACAAATGAGCATTCGAGGAGAGAAGAGCAGTGAAGGAGCGAAGCAGGAAGTGTTTCAAAATTTGTGTGCATGAAACCCTAACTAATAACAATTGAAAAGTATTTGTAGTTTCTATTTTCCCCAGTTCTCAAAGTACTTTTATTGGGTTGGAGGATGTATACCCCACAAGTTGTCAAGGTTGTGGACCGACCCCGTCCAAAGTTCAAATGACACCCTGATAAGTCAATTATGATTGATCTTGATGGTGCATTCTCAAGTATTTCATATGGTGTGTTGAATGAAGAAGATGTAAGGATTTATATACATGAAAAATTGGAAGAGTATAACCACTCTAAGTTGGGTGATGTGTGGTTTAATGAACTCATTAGAGAACAATTTGAATTAAAAACTGAGTTTGAGAGTTTGACAAAGAAGAAGCTTGACGTCTAGAAAAATTTCCCTATCTATTGTTATATGGATGGGTGGATTAGATACACATTCAGAAAGATTCATGATAGGTTTATATGGTTGGATATTCCACATATAACTCATAAGGAGGTTATTAAGGTTGTTACAATATTATGCTGAACTAGACTAGTTTTGACACTCAAATAAGTGAAAAATGAAATGGTAATGGAGTTAACAGGTGTAAAATATGACAAGAGAGCTCTAAAAATCACAGACATTAAAGACCTAATAGTAAAATATGCATCAATGGTGATAGGGTACAAGATATACTTTACAAACATAAAGAACTTTGTTTCTGCTACTACCATCGATTCTACATATGAGATGGTAAAGAAAGGTGTTTATTATGAATTGTGTGATTCATTGAGGGAACAAATCCTGGAGAATTTGTAGAAGATCAAGGACTCCTGGTAGCCCTTCAAGTTCGGTAACTTGATCACTTTTTTACTTTTCTACTTTCTTAATGAAGTTCCTAGAACTTGAAACATTGTATGGTTGAAGGAAGCACTAGTGGCATCTCAAATTAGTCACCACCTGATGAGATTAGGAGATGAAGACACATAGAAGAAAGCATTATGGGGATTCTTTAAAAATTTCCAAGAAAATATGCAATCTAGAGAAAGAATTCTGAAGAGTATAGTAGAGAAATATAAAAATGATATTATCTTCATGGTGTGTAAAGATTGTTGCATAATGGAGGCTATTGTGCCTAGAAATTTGTGGATCCTAGAAATGGGATATGAAGTTGTAGAGGATGTAATTGTTGGTTTGGCAGACCATATGCTTAGAAATCAAAAAGACATATTTGAGGAAAGATTTGGAACATATGAGGATAATTCCAGTGATGTGCACATGCATTAGAGGGAGAAACAAATAAAGAAAATTGTTGAAAAGGTGGTTGCATAGGTTGTGGAGATGATGGGCCTATCAAAGGATCAAGTGGAGAAAGCCAAAATCATGTCTAGCTCTCTAGGAGGTGCATCCGACGCAAGAAGATTTGGTAGAACATCTACCCCCTCTTCAGTTTCCCCCAAGTGCTTCGGGAATATGCCCTCTATCAATGGAACAAAGGGAAAGAAGTCAACCAATACTCTGAAAAAACAACTGAGTGTTCGTAATGTCCCCTTCTCATTAGTGACCAACTCAGTTGCTCATCACCTATTCCGGAGGCCCATAGGCTCATTGAGGTAAAATTAGGGTTTCCTTGCTTGGAGGTTTGAGGCATTTTTGGATGTTTACTATTTATAGTAAATACTATTTTTGGCAGTGGTCCTGTTGGCAGTGCTTCAGTATGTTTCTATTATTGTTGGAGCAGTTGGTAATTTTGGTGCAACTTTCAAAATGCAGTATTTGTTGGAAATTATTTAATAAAAGGAAATTAAGGTTATGTTTCCTTGTTGACCCCTTGGCTTAGGAAGAAAACCTCAAGTTATGTTTAAAAGGTGGACTTGAAGGGGGACACCCTCATAAAGGAAAAAAAAATATTTAATGAAGTTTTAATTGCCATGAAGTTGGACGACTTTTTGAGAAGGAATTAATAACTTTGGAAATTTGAAAAGTCTCAAATGTGACTTTTGGTGTACCATGAGGGAAATTTGAAGTCATCTCTTTCTCTTTAAAAATGTATCTTTGCTCTAGCATTTGGTATCTCATGTTTATGCTAAAGTTATGCTGTCGAATTGATTACTCAATTTGCACTTCAAGGAATGCTGACCTCCTAGTTCTCATCCAATTTCGTGTTTGCAAGATAACACCTAGTTGGTTTCCAGGCCGCTTCTCAAATCAGACTAGCAGACAGAGCTTCAAAGTGGTGAATTGCAGATTTTATTTTGGAGATTTTGAATTGTTCTAGCAAAATCGGCCTTTTTAAGGTCATACCATCTTGAGAGCATTGGGAATTGTGCCATCAAATTAATGATTATTTTTTAAGCTGTTTCTTCATCTTGTCATGGGCGCCTATCCTCCAGAGGTTCACTGCACTTGATTTCACTCAATTCAGAGGTAAATTGACTAAGTTATGAGCACTTCATTGATTCCTAGGTTGTTGGTTTTTAGTTTCAGTTTGTTGGTTTTAATTATCAAACTTCAAAAAGATTAGATTTTGGATTCATTTTTAGTGTTTGAGAGCTTAGTAATCTGATAAAATAATTCTTCACATATTGGCATTGTTCTATCATTGTAATACTAGTGAATTGCAGATTATTTTTGATTGTAAGGTTGTGCATTAGTAGTACTAATCCAACCATTTGTTATTGCTACATTTACTTGTAATTTCTAAAGCAAACATTAACTACCCCTAGATGGTTTACCATCAGTGTGGAGAATAAGCTTTGTATTTCTCATTGTACCCACTGAAAAGTGGAGAATTCCCACTCCAGAGTGGATGCCCGCCGCATTAGATGAATTAGATAGTTTAAATCTTCATGGCTAGTTATTCGCCTAAGTTTACTTTCAGTTTGTAATAAGTACTCCGCCATATGTTAGCACCTTTCCTTTTAAAGGATCTTGTGTGCACATTCTTGGTGTTGAGTTATTTATACTTCCAGTTGGATTCTTATTACCATTGTTGAGTTGTTCGATCCTAGGCATCCTTTGACCATATGCCCACCCCTCTTCCTTAAGTGGTTTTAGGGCGCATTCTTGGTTAGAGTTGCTTTGATAGAGGTTTTTTTTTGCGCTAATGCTAATCAAGTTGGCCAAGTGTTGGTTGATGTGTAAAATTGTGGAAAAAAAATTGGTTAGCATATTTCAGTGGTATCAGAGCAGAAGACCCTACCATCTTGTGACATTCTACAGTCAGTTGTCTGATGAGTGAAAGTGAAACTAGACCATTCACCAGAAATCAGGCCAAAACTCAACATCAGTTTCCATCTGTACTAGAGGTAGAGAAATTTTTAGAAGCCTTAAGAGATCTTGGAAAAAGAGTTGTAGGTACGGAAAAATCAGTTGAAGGAGTTGGTCAAATGATTGAAATAATGTCAGATAGTGTTAGGCAAGCTAATGAAGAAAGGGACAGAGTAATTTTTTTTTTTGATGGAATGATCGACATGATGTCTTGATTATTGTCCAAGTTGGATCAGTGAGCAACACAAAATATCATTCAGCCCCAAAATAATCCAATTGGTGAAGCAGTGGAATTAATGGGAATAACAGTAATGGAAATCCCGAGGTGAATAAAAGAGATAGAATTGTGGGCCAACATACTACAACTTCTAGTGGGTCCTCCTCTAGACCTCTTTTCCCTACTTCCACTCCAAGGGAAGAGCAACAACCAGTTGAATCTGTAACAACATTTACTGATGATGCATAACAAGCTTATATCGAATATGCTTCCTTACCTCTTGATATGAGATATGCTTGGACCTTTGATCAATACATGAATCAAAGGAGTCAGAGAAATGGTGGAAGGAATGAGCAACATCCTCCTATAGTTCCAAGAAATTATTTTTATCAAGCTTTGTGAAAGATAACTTTGAAACATTTTGATGGTGGTAATAAGTGTACAGCTAGATCATGGGTACAAAAATTGGATAACTATCTCTTTCTCAGACCAATGCCAGAGGAAGATGTAATTAAATTTGCCACATTGCATTTGGATGGAATAGCTCATGAATGGTGGACTCATGGTTTGGTCACTCTTGGCCATAACCTCATCCGCACCTATGATGAGTTTACCAACAAGCTGATTGAAAGATTTGATACCAAGGATTCTGAGTTGAGATTCAAAGAATTGGCTCAGTTGAAGCAACAAGGATCTTTAGAAAATTATGTGGCTGATTTTTAGAGGTTATTAGTAATGGTGCCTAACATTACATAGAGAAGACTTGTGGTTCTCTTTTTTGAAGGATTAATGGAGCCTTTGAAGGGATGGGTCAAAGCCTTTGATCCACCAACTTTAGATGAAGCCATCAAGAAAGCGAGGAGCATGGAGGTGGCAGCCACAAGGCCTAAGTTTCATTTGAAACCTTTCAGCCATAAGAAGGATGAAAAAAATTCTTCAAATATGCCAAATAATTATCCGCCAAAGATGTTAGAAGAGCTTCGAGAACATCTTAGAAAAGATGGAGTTTGCTACACTTGCCGTCAACCTTGGGTTAAGGGTCACCGTTGCTATGGAAGAGGCAAAGCACACTGAATGGAGGGCTATTCTGATTATGGATCAAAATCTGATTAGTCTAATCAACAATACGAATCAACAAGTAGTGATGATGAAGAAGCTCCAGAAGAGAAGCCTAATGAGGTTGGAGATGGTAGTGCTTTAGCACAACTATCAAGTTTTCAAAAAAATGAATCCTTTCGGGTTCGTGGAGTGGTTGGTTCGCAAAGGATAGTTGCTCTAATTGATACTGGAGAAACTCACAACTTCATTGACGAAGGATTGGTGACAAAGAGAGGATTGAAGACTAAAGAGTTTGAAGGCTTCAAAGTAATGGTAGCTGATGGTTTAACCATGTCATGTACAAAGAATATTCCTAACCTTTCTATTCAGTTAGGTAATTATGAAGTAAAAGATTATTTCTATGTTGTTGGTATTGGTGATACCAATGCCGTGTTGGGAATACAATGGTTGTGATATCTTGGAGAGATCACATTGAATCTACAAACAATGGAGCTGAAATTTTAAGTTGATGGAAAGAAGGTTGTTTTGAGAGGGATGTCAAATGGGGGCCCTCGCATTGTTTCCTTGAAGAGAATGGAAAGACTAATCCATCATGATCAAGTTCAATGGGTAGTAGAATGTATGGCCCTACCAGCTTATCTAGTGGAAGAGAAAAGGAAATATCATACTGATATTCAAGCCTTACTTTCAAAGAAGAGCAAAGTATTTGGTAGCCTGCCTCCTGGGAGACCTCCTGAAAGAGGTTGTGAGCATGTTATTGAGTTAGAAGAAGGAGAAAATCCCGTCATCACCATGCCATATCGTTATCCAAAGAAGCAGAAATATGAGATAGAAAAGGCCATCAAGGAGTTGTTGGAGATGGGGTTCATTAGGCAAAGCAAAAGTCCTTTTGCTTCATTAGTGGTGCTAGTCAAAAAGAAGGATGGCACAATGCACATTTTTGTTGACTATCACACATTGAATCAAAAAACAATTAAGAATAGATACCCTATTCCAAGGATAGATGAGCTTATTGATGAGATCCATGGGGCTATGTTCTTTTCAAAGATTGATCTCGGTTCTGGTTATCATCAAATCAGGATGAGGGAAGCAGATATAGAGAAAACAATATTTAGATGCCATTTGGGCATTTTGAATTTCTTTTCATGCCTTTCGGTTTGACAAATGCTTCAGCAACATTTCAATCTTGTATGAACAAGATCTTTAGACAACAGTTGAGGAAGTTCGTGCTTATCTTCTTCGATGATATCCTCATTTTTAGTAAGTCTTGGGAAGAGCACCTCAAGCACTTAGAATAAGTGCTTAGCATCTTGGAGGCAGAATGCTTGTTTTCGAAAGAGTCAAAATGTGAGTTTGGGATGACAAAGCTATTGTACCTTGGCCACATCATTAGTGCTAAGGGTGTCAAAGTTGATTCTAAGAAGATAAAGGCCATTCTTGATTGGCCTCCTCCAAAGAATGTTTCTCTTTGAAGGGATTTTTGGGCTTATGTGGTTTTTATAGAAGATTTGTTAAGGGCTATTCACATATGGCAGCTCCCCTTACAAATCTCACAAAGAAAGGAGCTTTCCTATGGACAAAAAAGGCACAAGAAGTGTTTGACAAGTTTAGGTACATCATGAGTTCATGTCTAGTATTGGCTCTTCTAGATTTCACAAAACCATTTGAATGGAAATGTGATGCTTCGGGTGAAGGTGTTGGAGTTGTTTTAATGCAAGACAAACATCCCATTGTCTTCAAAAGTAGGAAGTTGAGAGGAGTAGAAAAATATTACTCAATTTATGACAAAGAGATGCTTGCCATCATGCACTCTTTGTCTAAGTTTCGTCAATATTTGGTGGGAAGCAAATTTGTTGTTAAGATCGATCACAAAATTCTTAAACATTTTATGCAACAAAAGGATTTGAATGAAAGGCAACAAAAGTGGGTAAGTAAGCTCCAAGCATATGAATTAGACATTGAATATCTCAAAGGGAAAAATAACATAGTGGTTGATGCTCTTTCAAGAAGACCCCATTTGCAGTCACTTTGTGAGTTATCAACAGATTGGAAGGAGTTAATTTCTACTGATTATGTTAAAAATCAATTTGCAAATAGCTTGCTTGAAGGTCATTTGGTTGATGAAAGGTATAAGTTGGTTGATGGGTTAATTCTCTATAAAGGTAGGATCTTTTTAGTGCATGAATCTAAGCTTAAAAAGAAGATTCTACAGTATTTTCATGATGTTCCTCTTGCTGGTCATCAAGGCATACTCAAGACTTATAAGTACATTAGAGAAAGGTTTGCTTGGAAAGGGATGAAGGAAGAGATCATGAATTACATAAGAGAATGTTCTATTTGCTAAAAGAATAAAAATGAACATTCTTTTCCAGCTGGTTTGTTGCAGCCCTTGCCAATTCCAAATCAAAAATGCGAGAGCATTGCAATGGATTTTATCACCAGGTTGCCTAAGGTGCAAGGACGTGATTGCATTTTTGTTGTGGTAGATAGATTAACAAAATTTTCTCATTTTTATGCTGTCACAACTTCATTTACAGCAACACAAGTGGTTAAGTTATTCTTTAGAGAAGTTTTCCATTTGCATGGGTTGCCTAAAACCATTGTCAATGATAGGGACAACAAGTTCCTAAGTGCTTTTTGGCAAGAGATCTTCAGGTTGAGTCGTACAATGCTTACTCCAAGCACTAGTTATCATCCACAAACAGATGGGCAATCTGAGATTGTCAACAAGTGGCTAGAAGGCTACCTTAGAAATTATGTTTTGGGGTAGCAAAGATCTTGGATTAAATGGCTTCATTTGGGAGAGTATTGCTACAATTCTTCCTATCATATGTCAATTAAGATGTCTCCTTTTATAGCTCTTTATGGTTAAGATGCTCCTAACTTTGTAGACTTGGTATTTGGTGATAGTAGAGCTCCATAGGCAAAGGATATGCTTCAACAGAGCCAAGACATCTTGAAATCTCTCAAGGAAAATCTGCAACAAGCTCAAAATCAACAGAAGTTATATGTTGATCGGTAGCATGTTGAGAGATATTTTGAAGTGGGAGACAAGGTCTACTTGAGACTTCAGCCCTATCGACAATCTTCCCTTAAGAAGAGTGGTGCAGAAAATTTGAAGCCACGTTATTATGGTCCCTTCAAAGTCACTAAAAGGATTGTGAAGTGGCATATGAGTTGGAGCTTCCAGCTAAAAGTAGGGTGCATAACGTCTTCCATGTGTCACGCCTCAAGAAGGAACTTGGGCACAATGTGGTGGCTACTTCGGAATTACCTCCATCGGATGAGGAAGGTCAGCTAGTGTTGATTCTAGAAGAGATTCTTGACACTAGAGAGCGCTCCTTGAGGAGAAGAACAATCAAGGAGTACTTGGTTAGATGGAGGAAGTTCCTAAGTACTTTTTGGCAAGAGATCTTCAGGTTGAGTCGTACAATGCATACTCCAAGCACTAGTTATCATCCACAAACAGATGGGCAATCTGAGATTGTCAACAAGTGGCTAGAAGGCTACCTTAGAAATTATGTTTCGGGGCAGCGAAGATCTTGGATTAAATGGCTTCATTTGGGAGAGTATTGCTACAATTCTTCCTATCATATGTCAATTAAGATGTCTCCTTTTACGGATCTTTATGGTTAAGATGCTCCTAACTTTGTAGACTTGGTATTTGGTGATAGTAGAGCTCCATAGGAAAAGGATATGCTTCAACAGAGCCAAGACATATTGAAATCTCTCAAGGAAAATATGCAACAAGCTCAAAATCAGCAGAAGTTATATGTTGATCAGTAGCGTGTTGAGAGATCTTTTGAAGTGGGAGACAAGGTCTACTTGAGACTTCAGCCCTATCAACAATCTTCCCTTAAGAAGAGTGGTGCAGAAAAGTTGAAGCTATGTTATTATGGTCCCTTCAAAGTCACTAAAAGGATTGTGAAGTGGCATATGAGTTGGAGCTTCCAGTTGAAAGTAGGGTGCATAACGTCTTCCATGTGTCACGCCTCAAGAAGGAACTTGGACACAATGTGGTGGCTACTTCAGAATTACCTCCATTGGATGAGGAAGGTCAACTGGTGTTGATTCTAGAAGAGATTCTTGACACTAGAGAGCACTCCTTGAGGAGAAGAACAATCAAGGAGTACTTGGTTAGATGGAGGAAGTTTCCTATTGAAGATGCCACGTTGGAAGGAGAACATATTTTGCAACATCCATCTTTACGATTACTTGAGGACAAGCAATCTCGAGGAGGGTAGACTGTAATGTCCGCTTCTCATCAGTGATTAGCTCAGTTGCTCATCAGCCTATTCTGGAGGCCCGTAGGCTTGTTGAGGTAAAATTAGGGTTTCCTTGGTTGGAGGTTTGAGGCATTTCTAGGTGTTTACTATTATAGTAAATACTATTTTTGGCAGTGGTCATGTTGGCAGTGCTTCAGTATGTTCCTATTATTGTTGGAGTAGTTGGTAATTTTGGTGCAACTTTCAAAATGCAATATTTGTTGGCAATTATTTAATAAAAGGAAATTAGTGTTATGTTTCCTTGTTGACCCCTTGGCCTAGGAAGATAACCTCAAGTTGTGTTTAAAAGGTGGACTTGAAGGGGGACGCCCTCATAAAGGAAAAATTAAATATTTAATGAAGTTTTAATTGCCATGAAGTTGGACGACTTTTTGAGAAGGAATTAATAACTTTGGAAATTTGAAAAGTTTCAAATGTGACTTTTGGCGTACCATGAGGGAAATTTGAAGAGTCATCTCTTTCTCTTTAAAAATGTAGCTTTTCTCCAACATTTGGTATCTCATGTTTATGCTAAAGTTATGTTGTCAAATTGATTACTCAATTTGCACTTCGAGGAATGTTGACCTCCTAGTTCTCATCCAATTTCATGTTTGCTAGATAACACCTAGTTGGTTTCCAGGTTGCTTCTCAAATCAGACTAGCAGACAAAGCTTCAAAGTGGTGAATTTTGATGTGTTTTTCAGTTTTCAAGTTGTTGGTTTCTACATAGTTGAAAGTTGATTTTGTTTCCAGCTTCTTGTATTAATTTTATTTTTTTCTGGGCATTTAAGAATCTTATTCCTATGGCTAGGGCGACACTTTTTAGTGAATTACAGATTTTATTTTGGAGATTTTGAATTGTTCTAACAAAATCACCCTTCTTAAGGGTTGTACCATCTTGAGAGCATTGGGAATTGTGCCATCAAATTAATGATTGATTTTTGAGGTTGTTTCTTCATCTTGTCATGGGAACCTATCCTATAGAGGTTCACTGCACTTGATTTCACTCAATTTAGAGGCAAATTGACTAAGTTATGAGCATTTCATTGATTCCTAGGTTGTTGGTTTCAATTTCAATTTGTTGGTTTTAATTATTAGACTTAAAAAAGATCAGATTTTGGCTTCATTTTCAGTGTTTGAGAGCTTAGTAATTTGATAAAATAATTCTTCACATATTGGCATTGTTCTATCATTGTAATACTAGTGAATTGCAGATTATTTTTTATTGTAAGGTTGTACAATAGTAGTACTAATCCAACCATTTGCTATTGCTGCATTTACTTGTAATTCCTAAAGCAAACATTAATTACCCCTAGATGGTTTACCACCAATGTGTAGAATAAGATTTGTATTTTTCATTGTACCCACTGAAAAGTGGAGAATTCCCACTCGAGAGTGGATGCTTGCCGTAGGGGATGAATTAGATAGTTTGAATCTTCATGGTTGGTTATCCGCCTAAGTTTACTTTCAGTTTGTAATAAGTACTCTACCATATGTTATCACCTTTCCTTTCAAAGGATCTTGTGTGCACATTCTTGGCATTGAATTATTTATACTTCCAATTGAATTCTTATTACCATTGTTGAGTTGTTTGATCCTAGGGATCCTTTGACCATATGCCCGCCCCTCTTCCTTAAGTGGTTTTAGGGTGAATTCTTGGTTAGAGTTGCTTTGATATAGGTTTGGTTTTGGTGCTAATGCTAATCAAGTTGGCCAAGTGTTGGTTGTTGTGTAAAATTGTGGCAAAAAAATTGGTTAGCATATTTTAGTGTTCCAATGAAAGAAAATGCTCGTTCAATGAAGCAACAAAGTGCTCCACAAAAGAGGAAAGTGAAAGTAACGATAAAAAGAGAAAGATACATGAGTTTTGATGAAGAAGATGAAGAGGGAGAAGAAGTGCCTCTCATAAGAAAAATAAAATCTAGAGTATCACAAGCAAATAATAGTGCAAATAAGGTTAAGGTTGATGTTGTGGACACTGATAGTGAACTGGAGGTGGATAAAGAGAAAAATAAATTTAAAATTTATGTGAGGGAAAAGAAAGCTAAATCCTATAAAGGAGAGACCTCCAAAATATAAGAAAAAGAAAGACAAGAAACCTCCTATTCAGAAACATAGTCCAATGAAACTTGATACTTTAGTGAGCAACATAGCAAAATACAAAAATCTTGAGGAGACTATTGCATTGTACCCCTCTTCAAATGATGCCGATAAGAAAAATATTGAGGAATATATTGTAAGGTACATGATTTCTCTTGATGTTAATATGAAGGATATATAGGATCAACTTCCTAAAGATTTGAAACGAGTATTGTATGCAAGAAGAGAAGAAGCAATGAATGAAGATGCAAAATTTAGATCTTTTGCTTTAGAGAAAGTTAGTGCTACTCTTTTGGATGAGGATAGAGCTAAATTATCTCAATTGCACAATAAATATTTCAAAACTAAGGAAAGGGTCACTACCCTAATGAGTAGAGATAAAGATGATATTAAGAGGTTCAAAAATGAGATTGTGGAGAAATTTTACAATTTGGAAAAAGAGTTAGGCATGATACTGGACACTAAAGAGAAAATGCATGACACTATTTCTATTCCAAAAATTAACATTTCAGAATATGCACAACATATAGAACATATGCAAGAAGATACCCCTTTGGTAGTAGAGAATATGGTTGCAGAAGAAGAAAATGTTGAAGAGTTGCAGGAGGATACTTAAATAGGTCATATCTCCCTTCCTTTAGAAACATAAAAGAATGTTGAAGAAGAGGTTGTAAAAGACAACCCATAAAACAATGAGGTACAAAATATTGAAACACAGAAAAATAGGTTCATCAAAATGAGGGTTCACCAATGTAATTTTACCAAAAATAGAAAGGGGAAAAATGGGGGTGTAATTAACCATCTTTCTTCCATTTCATTAGGAAATGAGATCCCCCAATGGTAGGATTGACTTTCAACCCTAGGTGAGTCAACCCAATTGGAGATCTTACAAATTTGCTTATGATTGAGGATGAGGTAAAATCTTTCTGAAAAACACTTTTGGGAGATAAAAATAAAATATTAAATGAACTCAAATATGTAATGTAAGACTCGAATCATGTAGGTGAAGCATAATACTAATATAAATATCAAAATTTTAGCATATTTGAGAAAGGTAAGACATTGTGTACCCATCACCAAATGATGTTGTTGAGCATCCAGAAATGGCAAATGAGTCCTTGTACAAAATTTTTCCTCAATTTTCAAGAGCCTCTAGAGATGGATCTGAGATTCCTTTTCCCATAGGTTTCATTGCTAAAAATTCATGAATTAATTCAAGATATAAGTTTTTGTGGCCTCGACAACTTTGCAACTTTGACAACTTTTGTAATTTTGCACTTTTGAGATCTTCAATTTCAATCCTTCTTCAACTATGAACCTGCACATACACAAAGAGAGGAGAAAATTGGTTTTTTTTTGTGGATAAGGGTTTTCCTTTGTCAAACCCTAGCTTAGTAATCAAACCTTGAAATGAAACAATAATAAAATGCAAGGAATGATGAATGGACAATGCTATGTTGCAACTCACCAAACCCTTGAATGGAGATCCTTAGAGGACTGAAGTCTAACACATCTCTCAAAGGTCTTGATCTTGCATGAAATGGATTTATTGAATGTTTATCTTGATGCTTGAATTTATTCTTGAATACTTAAAACCTACATCAGAACGCTAACTCCAAAAACATGCATAAATGCAAATAACTTTGACATGATGATCTTGGGCTTGATTGCTATTGTAGAAGACTGATAAATCTGCTCTTGAACACCTTTGATAATATTTTTTTCTCTTGTGAATTTCATAAAAAATATTATTAAATGCATAATTAGCTCAATTAGAGGCTTAATTAAGTCCAAATAATTAAGGAGAGGCAAAAAAATTGAGAAAATGTAAATGAGTACATTTTCCATCACTATAAATACAAAAAATATGCCACCTCGAGATAATAATGCAAAATATATTGATGATGAGAAGAAGGATGATAAAGAGTCTGGCAATGTTGAGAAGAATGATGAAGAAGAAAAAGATAGCTTTGATGACAAGGAAAATGATAAGGGTGAAGAGAATGTAAATATGGTTGGAGATTCATCTAGAACCTCTAGAGACTCCTTGAAGAACCTATTAAGCATTTAATTACAATTCCAACCTGTTGTTTTTGCACAGTTGTTACAAATTCTAATGCAACATGGTCAAATTGATATGGACAAGATGCCCCTTGCACAAGTTACAACTCGGTGACACATTCCACAACTCTGCCAAAAAGGAAATTTTGCAAACACATCAGAAGAGTGTGGAGATGATAGATGAAGTAGTGGAGGTGTTGTAGGAGAGTATTGCTAGAGTAAGTGTTGATAATTCCTTATCTGGTGTGTAGAATTTGAAACTTTTTCTTGATTCTTTTAAAGAGTATTCTATTGGACTTGAAGAGAAGTTGGAGAAGGAGGTAAATAATAAAGTGAATGATAGAAGGTTGGTGGATATGATAGAAAAATGTGCCACTACATATGGAAAATTATAGAATAATTAGAAAGAGGTGTAGAATTGTGTTGAAGAGGTCAAGGACCTATTTCAATTTTTTGTTGAAGTGGTCTAGTTCAAGAAAGAACATAAAGGTTGAGATGGATTCCATTGAGGCACAAATTGATAGTGCATCTGGTGCCTATGCTCCTACAAATGATGCATATGGATCCACAAGATTAGCAATTGAAAATCTACATGAATAATTCTTCTAGCTACAAGAACAAAAAAATTAGATTATAGTGTAGTTTGGACAACTTAGAGACCTAGTGAATGCAAAGTTCACACCCATATCCGATGCTCTAAATAATGCAGAGAAAGCAATAAAGTTGTATTTGGTACCTAATACTTTAGATGAAGGAAAATAAATCCTCATGGAGTTTGAGGCTATGAAATGCATGCTTGGGAAAGCCAAGAAACATTGGGATGATGACAAAAAGGACTAGTAGGAACACCTTGCAAAAATGTAGGTATCATATACTTCTTCTAGTTGATTGTGAATGCTTATTTTCTATTTATGCATTTCATAGTTTTCATTCTATATATGTGAAAGATAGTGAATAGTATACCAGTGCATATTTTGATCATTTTTTTATGAATAAAACTATTAGGGGGAGTATGTGAGTAAGTCAAGTAAATTCATGTATATATGTAAAGGGGATAATGAAAAATAAAAGAAAGTATATGTGAATGATGTTAAAAGGGAGCAAAGAATAGAAAATATGTGTGTGCCCTTTCACATTGCTGTCAAAGGGGTAGAGTAGTTAAGAATAGTAGCTAAGGGGGAGAGTAGTTAAGAATAGTAGCTAAGGGGGAGAATAGTTAAGAAAATAGTTGATTGGAGAAGACGTGGAGAAGAGTTGATGCATGTTTCCATCAATGACAAAGGGTGAGATTGTTGGAAGTTTGAGGAGATTGTCATTGATATGGTTGTTGGCAACATGAGCATGAGCTTATATAGTGTTGTCATTGATGTCAACATTGTGATTTGATGTCTACATTGAGGTATAGTTGGTTGATGAAGTATGAGTGAGCATGGAGATGGTAATCCAACATAGAGATGCAATTTTTTTTCTCTAATGTAAAACAATATGTTGGATATTTGACTAAGTCCAGAATACAATTTTTAGTGTCCAGAGCACTAGCTTTTTCATCTGCATTGGTTTTCCTTGAATTATTTTTTTCTATGGTTCTAAGTAAATTTTGGTACATGTTGAAGGAATTTAAATCCAAAGTTTCATGTCTTTATGTCCTCCAATGCAAAATTTATGGTTGACAGAATATCAGGTCTGCCAGTGATAGTGTTTCCAATGCAAAGTACTTGTTTGGAGTGGTTTACATTCCACCGTGGAAGAAAAATTGGTTATGTGGATTTAAGGGAGTGTTTGCAAGTGTCAGAAGGGTGTGTAGTCCAAGAGGTGTGTGTTTTGGAGGTCTTCATGTTATTTTGTGGATAATTAGTTGGTGTATTTTGGTGTTGTATCACCAGTAGTGCCAACCTAATATGATTGGGGTCATGCAGAGTTAAAAGAAGTTTTGATCCATTATGTGGGAGTTATTATAGGTCCATGCTGACCTATTTTGATGTGTTACAAGTTTTGGATTAAGGCACAAAATGTGTATATTTTGATCTTGATCCAACAAGTTATGTTATTTATGGTACATCTAATTAGGCAAACCTAATTGATGATGTAGGTGTTTTGTGAATGTAATACATATAAATATGATTTCATTATGGTGTCGTAATGATGTGATGTGTACTATAGAAAATATATGATGTGAATTCCTAAGTAGAGCATGCGAATGTGATGTGAATGTAAAGCATAGTAAAGTGTGGAAGTTGTATAGTATGATGTGTGTTGGTTTAGTATTTTGAGCTCTAGTGGAATTGTATCTCCTGCATATTATAGATGAATCATTATCAATTCAAATCTTGGCAGTTAGCCACATTTCTTCTCTATTTCTCTTATTTTCTAGATAGTGAGTCCTCTAGACTGTAAGTCCAAAAGGAAGTGATTCATTCTGTAATATGTTTATGACCAGTTATAATATATTGTGAGTTAATCCTCACTTTGGTTTTTCCCTTTTTGGGTTTTCCATGTAAAAATCTGGTGTTCATGCATTATATGATTTTATGGTTTTTTTCCTTACTGAAAATTGAATATGATGCTTGAAATGAATGTTTAAATGTTTAAGTGGTTTAAGAGAATATTGATTCCACCCCCCTCTCAGTGTTTTGGGTGTTCAACAATGAGTTAAGTCTCAATCACTCCAATCAATAGGCAAGTTAACATAGTCTAACTAAGACAAGGTGACCCTTGATTAGACAAAGGTGGCACCTAACACTAAACAATCAAGAATCAATGACATTGAAAATTTTGCACTTGATAACATCAAATCGATGGTGACAACATTATTAGCTACATGGACAAGGAAAAATAAATATTTCTAATATAATAAGTTAACTTACAAAATATATGCAATATCACATCTAGGATAAAATATTTTACAAAGTGAATTGTATGAATATTACACCAAAAACTCCCCAATAAGTGAAACATAGGAAGGTATAGATGGGTCCTGATAAATGTGTGGCCATGTTACCTATCCATTTATAAAATTACCCCTCCATACACACAAATAAATAAGAGAACTACAAAATTTCCCCCTAAAAATAAGATAAGGGAATCTCAATCTCCTTCTCTCCCCTACCAAAGAGAGAGAGAAGAGACAAGGGCTAGGAACTCCTGCTCAATGATGGAATATCTTCTTATACCTAGCAAAGATTATAAATGATGAACCTTATTTTTTTGTGAAAGTTCTGGTGAATATGTCTATAATATACTCCGAAGTAGAATAAAAATGAAATTCAATGTCATCTTGGATGAACTCTCTAATGCAACTTTATATAGATATTGATGTATTTGTTTCACTAATTATGGATCAATATATTCAAGATCTTTATTGCACTCTATTTATCACAAAAAATATTTGATGGATTTTGAGAAGGAATGCTAAACTTTGTTACAAAGTTAGATAGCCTTAGCGGAAACATTGACTACCCCTTGATACTCAACCTTAGTAGAAGGAAGAAAAATAACATGTTGCTTCTTTCTCTACCCAAAAATGACGCTAGAACCAAGATAAAAGTTGTAGCCATAAATAGAATTGTGATCTTCAAGGTCTCTTCCCTAATTTACATCCATGCATCCAACCAAACTTCTAAAATCATAGACACAGTATAATGCATCCCAAACATATATCCACTCTCAAAATTTATGAATAATTAATTTTGTCCTTTCCCAAGAAGCTCACGAGGCTCTTGTATAAAGTGGAAAACTATACCAACTACAAATGTAATATTCAAATGTTTGATTCAAGCCAATGAGACTACAAACAACTTGGTGATATAATGTCACATTAAAAATTGGAGTGGAACACTTAGCCTAAATATTGACTCTATATACAAAGGGAGTTGATGAAATTTTAAATTTAGACATATGAAACTACACAAGGAGTTGTTGGAATATGTTGTCATTGATGTCAAAAGGGGATTAGAGGAGAAGTGTGTTGATCCTGTGCAAAAGCACATAATATTGTCATTGATGTCAAAGGTGCAAATCATGCAAAGGAGATTGTTGGCATGATGACAAAGGATAAATGTGAGAGAAGTGGATCTAATGGAAAATTAGGTGGCCAATTCGATGTGGGATGTTTGAGAGCATTCTTGATGTGCTCGGTAGGTCCAAAAAATGAAGGTTTCGCTTAGAATGGATTTAACTATGCTCTTAGGTGATTTTAGGGTTTACAATTAAACACTAAATGTGTTTATAGTCATGGTGTCCTCACAAATGTTCTATTCTGATGGTGACTTGTGTTTGGTAGTTGCAGGTAGCGTAAGTAATGAATTAAGCCCATTATGTCCATCTTGTGACTAGCACCTCACATCTTGGCAACCGGTTGACGAGGTTTGAGGATTACATCGAGGTGACATTGTGTTTTTGACGTGATGTTTTATCAATCCCTTCGATGTGGCGATATCTCACTTCACATCCTTGTTGTGAAGTGATTAGAGTGACAATGAAGTTCAACAAGACAATTCTATTTTTCTCCTTGACATGGAGATGTAGAAAGAAGGTTAAGCTTTATCGATGTGATAGTGTGTGGTCAAAGAGAGAATGTTAGATGTCTCTTCAATGAGCCGATGATCATCTTGTCAGTGAGACATTAATGTGTCAACAAGAGTCTAGGAGATGTCTCTTTGATGGAGCAATAAGGAGTATGGATGTGTTTTTGGAAAGACTGTATAGCATTGGTGAGACTTTTTTCAATGACTCCTTGACATGCCAATGTTAAGGCTGCACTCTTTGTGGGATCCAGTCATAATGATGTGGGTGACAGTGATGATGAAGGTAACACGTGGCATGAAGAGATTGGATAAACAGTAATCCACATCCTTGTGGATTATGATGTAGTAACTTGGCAATGAGGTGGATAGGTGATGTCATCAATGGAATTCATTGGCATGACTAATGGTAGTCAGTGAGACTTGTTTGGATGTCCCTTCAATAGTATGATATGTGCTTGATCAGAGAGAGATGCAGATCAAAGGGAGTTTCATGATTGTCTCTTTGACAATTGGATGACCTTCCCATTGATGAGATAGAGTGGTGTCGGCAAGGCATTGTAGGATGTCTCCTCGATAATCCAATGATAATTTCATTGGTGAGACATCAATAGTCTCTAGTACTATGAAGCATGTCTCTTCAACAAGGCGATATGAGTATGATGTCGACTGCAAGACCCAGTAAGGTTGACGTGATTGTGGGACTTGGTAAGGTAAGGATGACATACAGTCAGAGAGCGAATGATAGGAGGACATGTAGCAAAAAAGCGAGAGTGGATAGTGACATATGGTGACACGATGGTGTGGGGACCACTTGTCTATAGTAGCAAATGGTATTAGCATGACAATTCCATATCAATGAGAGTGGATTGAATGTCTCTTTGATAACCCGATGGTTATCTCATTGATGTGACTTTGGTGTATCGACAGTACTGTGAAGCAAGTCTCCCCGACATAGTGATACATGGAGATTACTAAGTGGGACCTGATAAGAATTTAATGGTGTTGGATGGTGACGTATGTCGAAAATGGTGACCAATGATTGCTTGATATGATAATTCACATCGTTGTTGCAAATTAGGTGGCGATGACATCGAGGATAGATGACATGTGAGCCTATGCAAATGTCAAAGTGAGATTAGTCTATCAAAGAGAGAAGTTAACAAGTCTCTTCGATGTAATGATGCACGGTGGTCATAAGGTGACCATCAATGGATGGACAAGATTGACAATACAAATATGAAGAATTCTGATTTGACGGTGGTGATTTAAAGGTGCTAACAAGATTGATAGACAAATCAAATCCTTGTTGCGAGTTGTGTGGCAATCGGTAGACCCTGTGTATGACGAACAAGCAATAGATCAAAGAGAATGATGTATATCGATGAGACTATAATGGATGTCTCCTTGAAAAAGAAATAAGCGAGTTATGATTCATCGGCATGACAGATACCTTTCAGTGGGACTTGGCTGGAAATCTCCTTGACAACTCGATGGTGGAAATAACGAAAGAGATAAAACATTGACTGCTGACATGTGCGATGAAAGCAAATAACACGATAAAATTTGGTGATCGATGATTCATTGTTTCAAATCCTTGCTGTAAAACAACATTTGTTCAAGGTGATACTTTAACAATGGTTTTTTATTGTGAATAACCCTATGATCGACAGTGGAGATCAAGCGGCAAAGATCAGGTGGTGATTGGCATGAGATGAGGATCAATGGCGATAATCAAACTAAAGCTAATTGAACAGTGGTGACTTAAAGGAGCTGAGACGAACAAAGTATCTTGGTGCAAGAGAGAAGATCAATGACCAGTATTCAAACTTGAAGATCTACAATGCTCTGGTCTATGTGAACAGGGGTTTCATCTGGTAACTGACATAGAGGAAATATTTAATTGGTCCAAGTGCACTTGCAACCAATGTAAATAAATATTTTATCTTCTAGGTGGCATAACAAATTACAAGGATGATCAAGATCAAATTAGACCGAATGAACAAGAGAACTCATTTAATACATATCTGATTCTTAGTGTTTGACAAAGAGAATAAGGGAAAATTCTCTGCACTAAAATTGAATGATGGGCGGCTCGATGCAAGATATGGTGATATTTGATCGGATGTCTTTATGATGAGCTGGATAGTGGTATGTGTGCATGTGGCTCAAGGTACAGGTAGCTTGCTAGTGAAGTTTGCAAGAAAATGAAACCCTAGCAGAAGTATCGAGGAGATTTGAATGGTGGTGAGAATCTCAAGGAAGAGATTACTAATCGATGGAGTTAAGAAAAATGAAGACAATATGATAATTGTTGAGGTAGTTGTATTTGATGTGGGTGTGAAGTTAGCTAGTGCACAGAGTGTTGAATAGAAGTATGTATTGCTAAGTGCTGAGAAGGTACAAAGAGTGGGAGTGTGTAGCACAAAAATATAGAATGAAAATGTTCTAAGTGTGGAAAAGGAAAAGAGAGAGAAATAGAGCATACAGAGAATGCACATGCAAGGAAGTCCTAGACTATAATACAAAATATCATCTAGGATTGCATTCAATAGAGTGTAGATGTTTGAGACACTACAGAAAGGGAAAGAAGAGTAGAGCAACAAGATAGAATAGTGTTTCTTCTATGTGCAGAGGAGAGTACAGAGCAGGGGTGTGTTGCTGAGAATGCAACTTCAATAGCAGAGTGTGAGTTGCAGTGAGTACAACAATATACTAAGTGTAATGATGCATTAAAGTTTAGGCAGAACTAATGTATGCATATATCAACTTGTAATTCTGATGAGGCTATAGCCTCATTGCACTAAGTTTTAGCTCATTTTAGGGGATTGTAGTCTCCTTGGAGTTGTAGCTCCTAAACCAAGGTGTTGTAGCATCCATGAAGTTGTTGCTTCTAAATTAGGTAGTAGATGCTTCCTTGGATTGTAGCCCTAAAACATTGTAACAAAGATTTCATTTGTGATGTTGGATTTGAGAAGTAGACTCAAGAATCCTTTGTCACTGTGGTTTTTCCCATCCTGGGTTTTCCACGTATATCTGGTGTTTTGGGCATGTGTGTGTTGATTGTCTATTCACATATTTATATTTACATCTTTGGTTTTAAATCAACACATTAAGAGTTTGAGAAAGAAATCTGCACAAAGGTTTTGAAGGACAAAGTTTTAGTATCTACTGATTCACCACCCTCTCAATAGATCATTGTGTTTCAACATGAGTTCAAGGTAATAATTAGGTCAAGTGCAAGAGTGATCCCCAAATAAGACTATGAGATCTCAATCCCAATAAAGTAATTCAACATAACAAACCTAATTATATCATGGAAAACCTATCTTATAGAGAAAAATTAACTTTGATAATGGTAGATGAAGTACTACTTGTGATGATGAGATTATTGACAAAGAGAGCTAGAACCATAAAGAGTATTATTGATTTAAATATAAAAATTTGAATCTAAATGGAATCTCAAGGAATCCATTCAAGAGAATAAAGGAGCTTTCCATACCAAGTGCAAGGAGCTTCTTTGAGGTCATAGAGAGACTTTTATAACTTGAAAACTAATTAGTAATCCTTAATGAAACCTTGTAGTTGATCCATGTATATATTCTCCCAAATATCCTTGTGAATAAAATCACTCTTCATAGCCATTCAATGCACTATCCAACCTTCAAAAGTAACAATAGCTAGAATCATGAAAATGGAATTTATTTTAATAGTAAGGAAAAATTTCTCTATCTAATTAAGTATAGCTATGCATGAGAAACCTTTGATCACAAGTGAAGCTTTAAACTTATTATTATCTCCATCCACAACATATTCAATTTGATAGATCCACTTGCATCAAGCAAGTTTCCTTCCCTTAGGAAGGGAGACAAGATCCCAAGTATGGTTCCTAATTTATGAATTTTATGTTCTTCCATTATTTAGTCTCTCTTAGTAATACATAATACTTCCCAAAATGGATATATACACTAACTCATTTGACTGCAAAATCCGATGAAAATGTCTGATGAAATATGTATAATTTGATGTATTTTCGGGTTCTTGTAAAATTTGATGTGTAATTTTCAAAATTTTAAAAGTTTATCCCTGATGTTCGTCAAAATTTTGATGAACCTGGGTTTCGTCGAAATTTCGACGAACCCAAGTTCATCAAAATTTCGACAAACATGAAAAATAACAATTTTTTTGACTATCAGTTTCATCGAAATTTTGACAAACATGAAAAATAAGAAAAAAATCAAATTGTGGCCGACATAAAGAAAAGTGAGTTCACTGACTTATTGCGACAATGTTTTTCTCTACTTGAGACAATTTGTGGAGAACTAAGGATGATTTTCTTGGGAAAATTTAGAAAAAAATCAAGAAGATATCGCCAGGTTGAGGGTAGTCATTGTATTTTTGTAGAATTCATTTGTGAAGTTAGATTTGTAGTTATAGGTTTGAAAATCATATTTTATAGGAACATCTCATCAGATTTCATTTTTAGAGGTTTAGGGTTTTGAGAATTTCATGTCCAAATTTTGTTGTGTGGAATCAACATAAGATCAAAACCAAGGAACAAATTCTTGTGACTGTAATTATGTGATCCATAACTCTATTGGTCATGTGGCACAATTGTGCTATAACAAATACAAGATGCATTCAAGTGTGACCCAAGTTTAATGTGTATGTTGTGATAGAAATGGAGGCACTCATATAATGTAGTTAATTCAGGTTGTATAATATAGGTGTCAATCATCATTGGGTGCATTCAGGTTGTCTCAAGTTTAACAAGTTACGATGTAATTATAGCATGATTCAAGAGTGATTACCTCTTGCTGCAATAAAGAGCCTATAACTCTGGTTGATATGCAGAGTGGTTGTGTTATATCAATTATCTAGTGCATTCAAGTACAACCCATGTTTAATGGGCTATTTTAGAGAGTGATCAATATTTTCTAAACCTTATGAATGTTACTTGAAAGTGTATAGCTTAAACTACAAACCAAGTTTGTTACATACTTGAATGCAATTTGGGTTACTGTAAACTATAATAATGTGATCTGCTAATAACCATTATGGAAAGTATTAAAGCAAGACCCATGCTATATAGGATACATTTCCCTGACCAGGTTTACATACCTTATGATCAAACAAAAACTTCCCACACACTCTAGTACACAATCCAAGATCATACCACAACTTTGTTGAGACAACTAATTTTCTGACCCAAGATTTAAGGTTGTTTTTTAATACCAACATAAGCATTGGTGAGAGCATGATTAGGGTACAAACCCTAGGCCTCCGTAGAAACATAAAAAATAACTCTAGCGGATTAGTGAGGTTGCAATACCAAAAAGATTGAGACATTGAAGCTAATAACAAAATCTTGCAATCTAAAGATTGTAGCCAATAACAAGTGCACTATATGGCTTAGTGACATTTGTAAATGCACGGTAAGAAGAATGAGATCCACTTGAGATGAATGATCAAAAAGGCGAGCAGTGACAAGATGATAAAGCTCAAACCTTGCATAGTAAAGTGGAGATTTTAACAGTGAGTTTCCTTACCCCCTTGCTGACCTTAAGGGTTTTTCAAATGCTTTTGGTAGTGTTAGACAAGGCAAATGCAATCAAGAATGACTATCCAAATGAAGTAACAGTGGTAATCATAGGTTCAATGTTTCTTTTTAGCCATTAATGTATAATGGAGGTAGTGGATTGCATGTTTGAGCAGTGTTTTGAGACTCATCAAGATGGGAGAATAGTGAATAATACCTTGTGGACTGTGAAGTAGTGTCAATAAGGTTGAAGGATCTTAAGATCTACAATACCATGAAACAATGAGTCCCCTATAGTAAGTAGGCAGTCTATAGGGAATAGTTTGATTTTATAGAAGGATGCTCATGAAACAAATCTTCAAGTGATAGTGAGTGAGTTGTTTGAGATTACAGTTGAGGGTGCAATACCCAGTCTTAAAGGAAGTTAACAAAGTAGTAAATGTGCAAGAAAATCAAATCATACACAATAAAAAATTCACAATTTTATCTTGCATAATGCCTTGATTTTGAAGACAAAATTCTCATTGTATCTTGATGAAAGTGGTGACCTTAATGGTCAATCACTAGCAACCATGATTGTAAAACATGCTATTGTGCTTATGGAGGCAACATTTTAAGTAAGGCAGTGAGTGGTGATTTGGAACAATGGTAGGTATGAAGGACTTGCTTTTGTAATGTCCCCTTTCTAAGCTGACCCTAAATATTGTCCTTGAATCACCCATAAAGTGAAGTTGGGGAGTTCAACTCATCATCTTAAGTACCCTAAGCCATTAAACCTTAATTTATACCCAGATTGAGATGTATATATATATATTGATGTTTATATATGTATTCAAAATATATATATATATATATATATATATATATATATATATATATAGAAAGATATTATATATATAGTATATATATATATATATATATATATATATATATATATATATATATATATATATATATATATATATTGCCAACTATTCCCTTTCTCTTCTTTGCCAAGCATGATACTCCCTACCTACCAACGATTGATTATGCATGAAAAATAATCCTCAACGAATTAAGATCTTCCTATACTCTGCTATACCGGTGGTGTCCTCCTTTTGTTTCCTATTGCTTTCCTAATTCTCCTTTCTTGCATCGAACTTCTCTTTTAATGGGCCGAATCAAAGACTTGATTGTTGCTCTCTTTTAACTTATTGATGACGTAGTGTTCTCCACCTGTGTCTTTCTATTCTATATCTATTTTTAAAATCACGTCTTCTTCCAGCTCTAGTCGAATGCTTTGAGGTGACAGATTAGTATTAGATGGAATTACATGTAATCCTCGGATAGGATACGATGGTTGATTGGCTTCTTTATTCCAAATTTGGAATTCTTCAGGCAGATTAGGAAAGGTGACGTGTTTCCAGAACTAGCGACTATTCAGATGAGTCCAGGTTCTGAATCATGAAGATTCTTTATCTCTTGTCGTAAAACGGTTCTCTAAAGATTTCCCAAGATAACCTCTTTTCCCCCTTATTCCTTACTTGTACCACAAATACATTTATGAAGGTTGATATCGCTTTGAGGGTGAGCATGCTTTGTTATGTGCTTGGGATCTTCGATAGGCAGTAAGACATTGCCCGATGAGAATCCTTTATAGACTTTGTGTTTCCTTTCTCCATGCCACGGTGATTTTCTCCCAGAAGTCCTCCCCTATGACTCCTATGATGATCCCCTTACATATCTTGGACTGGTCGCGTCCTTCCCTGAAGGCTAACACAAGAGTCGTCTTCCTTCATTTGACCCGTCCATGGTCATATTCAAAGGTTCTTTCCTTGCTCGATTATAAATCATTTTTTTCTTATATTCGATAACCTTGTTTGGATTATATATTTATATTTGTATATTTTATATTTTGAGCTATAGAGTTATTCCTATTAGTTTAGAGTATTTAATAAGAGCTTCATCTATTAATATTATAGTATATATTATGGACAACCATTATAAATTATATTTAATTATAATATTATCTATAATGATTATTATTGTATTTAAATTGCAATTCCTCATATTTGGTGTTATGATGATCATAATCATAATCTTGTATTATAATATTATACTTAATATTTATTATCTTTGATAATTAAAAATGTTTCCAATATGTATCTTGTATATCTTATTATTTTTAATGTTACCATTTCGGGGACATGAAGTCCAAACCTTTATGAAGTCCGACTTTCCTTGAGCAAGGCATGTCCAAGGCAAAGTAAAGTCCGACCTAAGCCTAGAGAAGAAAATGTATTGAGCATCATGAAGTTTGACTTTGATTGAAGAAAAATCTCCAAAGCAGCTCAAAGTCCGACTTAGCTCAAGTACGGATGTCTAAGACTGCAACAAGTCCGCCTAGGAAGAAAATGAAGATGTCAAGACACAAGTAAAGTTCGCCCAAGGAGAGGATAAGAAAATTGGCTAAATGTTGATACCTTGGGGAGGGAAATTCAGAAAATTGACTAAGTGTTGGAAGGAAAACATGAAGAATAAAGAGGGAAAGTAAAGAGGAAATGAATAAAATCCTTGACCAAGGATGGAATCTGCCCTACATAGCACAAGCCAGATTCAGAATTGAAGGCAAGTCCACAGGCTAAGTTCATTCGAGCATCGAGATGGCCAAAATCTTAGCTAAATGTTGAATAGTCCACACGAAGGTGTTCCTCTACCCTTAGTGTAAAAAATAATGTCTCTACTCATGAAAAAGCATCTGAAAAGCACAGGATGGCAGGAAATTTGTGCTCTGATACCACTGTAAGAGACCTAGTGTCTCTCAACCCCCGACTGATGCCAAATAATGAAATTGGTTTTTATGTTTTTGCTGGTTTTTGGATGTTTTGTATTTTTTGTGATTTTTCCTTGAAAGGGTTTATGCAATTTTGAAATATAAATGCTAGGAATTTGTAAAATGAAAGAAATGAATTTTAACAACAATAAATATGTATTTTGAGTTGCAAACGCCTTTCTTATTTCAAATAAATGATTACAATACCAAAAGGCACGCATGCAAAGAAAAAAGCAGTTGTATAATGAAATAAGGAACCTGATTTATTCGCAGCAATGTATGAACTACAAATGATGTACGAACTTCATAAAAACAATGCTTTCCAGCCAACAAATGATACCAAATGCCTCTCAAGGAATATGCGTCCCAACTGAGAAGGAATCAAACAAAAAGGCAAGGCGTTTTTTGCACTGAGTAATGCCTATCAGCTGGTCTGGTACAGCCTTGGCAGCAGCAAAGGATGCCGTATGGCTGAAGGAAGAAAGGCCTGAGATCTGGCAAATGAGGATAGAAATCGATCTCCCTTGAATAAATAAATTCTCCTTCAAACCCTTACTTATTTTTCCTTTGTAAGCACAAATATGACTTATGAACAAAGCCATTCTGATTAGCAATCTTCAGTTGATCTTTCACAACCTCAGTATGCTTGATTCTGAAGAGGGAATGTTCTCCAAAATCTGATTTGTAGAAACCCTTGTTTCTCAAACTCCAAAATTCTCAGAGAGATGAAGACAAATTATGTCTTTGAAACATTAAATAATCCTCTCAAGAGGCTCGACCCCAAAAAGCAACTCAATAGCATTTAATAATAATAATTTCGACTTTTTCAAAACTTAGGCTAATTAATCATTAAATGGCATCCTTTTCCATGAGTAATAAATACTCATTTAATAATATAATCGCCCCTTTATTATAAAGTTATTAAACACTTTATAATAATCCATTTAAATAACTAATATCTTCATTATTTGACTTTATAATATAAAGTCACAATAATAATTATTTAATTATCATTAAATGCTCAAATATCCTCTGTTTGCTCAACCAATTGCCAAACTGGGTCGAAACTGAGAAAGCCAATTGAGCTAGGTGCCCTGCCAGAAAAAGTAAACCCTGATGGCCTGACTTACTATAAATAGTAAGTATCCAAATATCACTCTAAAAGCATTTGCAAAGGCCCAAACTTGAATCAAACTATGGAGTAATGTCCCAAAACTCTGGATGACTACAATGGAAGACCCTCTAATCACATCTATCAGCCTACGAGGGTCAAAATGATAGGCTAACCCCTCAATCACCCGAACTGCTTAGGAAGGGGACATTACAGTCCGCACTCCTTGAAATTGCTTGGCCTCAAACAATCTCAGCTCTGGATGCTGTAAAATCTCCTCTGACTCCCACGTAGCATCCTCTACCGGCAAGTCTCTCCATTTTATCAAATACTCCCTGATAACCCGCCTCCAAAGGTGTCTCTCTCTGACATCGAGGATGGCCTCAGGTACTAGAATCAACTTCCCCTCGTCATCAAGAGGTGGCAGTACTGGAGAGGGAATCACATGCTGACCCAACGCCTTCTTCAGGCACGAAACATGAAACACATTATGAACCTTGCTATCTGCCGATAGATCCAACTCATATGAAACCTCGCCCACTCATCTGATAACTCTGAATGTTCCATAATAACGAGGTTTCAACTTCTCTGCACCACTTTTCCGCAGAGTGGACTCTCTGTAACGATGTAACACGAGATACACCATGTCATCCTCTGCGAAGGAACGCTCAACCCTTTTCTGAATAGCATACTGCTTCTGCTGATTCTATGCTCACTGAATATTGTCTCTGAGATACCTCATAATATCCTGATGATCCCGTAACACATCTCCTGCATTGGGCACTCTATTGTCACTTAGCACTAAATCCAAAAAGTTGGGCGCCTCATATCAATATTGTGCCATGAATGGTGTCATCTGTATGGTCATGTGGTGAGTAGAGTTATAACAATACTCACAGAGGCATATCCACCTCACCCAAGCTTTCTGCTGTCCTGCTACATAGTTTCGTAGATATCCTTCCACCCACTTATTGACGATCTCCGTCTACCCATCTGTCTATGGATGGTAGCTGGTACTAGGTGTCAATTTGGTTCCACATAACCTGAATAACTCCTGCCAAAAGTTACTCATGAACCGACTATCTCTATCGCTCACTATAGTTCGAGGCAAGCCATGTTGTGTGAATACCTCTCGAAAAAAGAGCTCTGCAGTCTGCGATGTTGTGAATGTAGTAGTAGTCGGGAAAAAGTGTATTTGGTCAGCCGATCAACAACTACATAAATACAATCCTTCCCTTGGGCTTTCGACAAGCCTGTGATAAAGCCCATTGATAAACATTCCCACTTCCTGTCTGGAATCGGAAGTGGTTGAAGCAAACCAGTAGGATGTGTGTGTTCTTGTTTGTTCTGCTGACAAACAGGGCATTCTCTCACATACTGAAGAACGTCAGTCTTAAGTCCTTTCCAAGTAAACCATTCCCAAACCAGCTTATATGTTTTGAAATAACCAGGATGGCCTGCCATAGGAAAATTATGAAAGGCTCGCAGAACTATGTTCATCTCTGAATCTGGAATCAGAAAAATCCTACCTTTGTAAATGATCAAGTCATTCACAATGGTATATCTACTATCCTGCCATGTCCCATCCACAATGCCAGAAGCCCACTGATTCTTGGCATACTCAGCAATAATTTTGTGCCTCCAGTCCTCAGAGATCTGTGCCATAGCATTCAACTGGGGTCTGCGAGACAATGCATCAGCTACAACATTCTGTTTCCTCTTAACAAAGGTGATATCAAAATCATTCCACTGCAATTTGCTGACACATTTTTGCTGTCATTCATTTAAGTCTCGCTGTCCAAGGAAGTGTTTCAGACTATTATGGTCTGTATGCACACTAAATTTGTTGCCCACCAGATATTGCTTGAACTTAGCCAAAGCATGCATAATGGCTAACATTTCCTTGTTGTAGATGCTGTAACCCCTCTCAGGTCTTCTAAGCTTCCTACTCTCGAAAGCAATAGGGTGTCTCTCCTGCATTAACACTGCACCAATGCCTTCTCCTGAGGCATCACAATACAACTCAAAAGACTTCATAAAGTCTAGTAGTGCTAGAACTAGACACGAAGTCATAATCACCTTAAACCTGTGAAAGCACTCCTGAGCCTGTGGTGACCAAACAAATGCCCCCTTCTTTGTCAAATCAGTAAGGGGGGCTGCGTGTTGAGAGAACCCACTAACAAACCGCCTATAGAAAGCACACAACCCAATGAATGCTTTGAGTTGGGTAAGGTTCTCTAGTACCAGCCACTCCACTATAGCTCGGACCTTTTCAGGGTCCATACTAACTCCCTTGGCACTGATGATGTGTCCAAGGTATAACAACTCAGCCATGCCTAACACGCATTTGGATTCCTTGGCATACAAGGACTTCCTATCCAAAATACTCAGAACTGTATCCAAGTGAGCTAAATGCTCCTCCCATGACCTGCTATACACCAAGATATCATTGAAGAAGACCAAAACATATCTTCGTAGTTGAGAACTGAAAACCTTGTTCATCGTGGCCTGAAAGGTAGTAGGAGCGTTGGTTAACCCAAATGGCATAACCAAGAACTCGAAGTGACCGCAATGGCATCTGAAAGCAATTTTTTCTATATCCTGCTCTCTCATCCAAATCTGATGGTACTTGGACCTCAAATCAATTTTAGTGAAGAAGCAAGCTCCGTGCAACTCATCAATCAACTCATCTATGAGAGGTATAGGATACCTGTTTTTAATTGTTCTCTTATTAAGTTGGCGGTAATCTATACACATTCTGAGTGACCCATCCTTTTTCTTCACCAATACCACCAATGAAGCAAAAGGTGACTTGCTAGGTCTGATATGCCCCATAGCTAACAACTCACTGATTAGCTTTTCTATTTCATCCTTGAGGTGCTTCATATGTTTATACGGGGTGATCATAATGGGCTTTGCGCCCTCCTCCAACTCTATAATATGCTCGATGCCCCTGTTTGGAGGTCTGCCAGGTGGAATATCACTAAACACTTTAGAGTGTTTAATTCTCAATTCCTAAATGTCAAGATGATAATCATGCTTTGGCTGCTCCTGTTGTGCTGGCAACAACATACATTCGGCAGCCCAATCCACCATATCATGACGAATGAGCCTCTCCATTCGTCTGAACAATACAACTCTCAAATTACTTTTCCTGATAGCTTTTATCACATGTGGCTTCCCATTGACTTTGAACTTCATCTCCATGTCCCAAAGATTAAGTGTGAACTCACCCAAATCATGAAGCCATGCCATGTCAAGTACTACATCAGTATCCCCCATATTCACAACATAGAAATCAGCTTTGAATTCATAATTGTTGAGCCGCATCGGGAGATCTGATATCTTCCTGTCACATTTGAGGGTGTACCCATCAGCCACCTTGACTCGAATACTCTCAAACTCCTCTGTCTGTATACCACACCTCTCTACCAAACGTGCATCTATAAAGTTATGCTTTGCACCAGTGTCAAGTAGAGTTATAACTTTCTGACCAGCTAGGAGCCCACGTAGCCTAAATGATCCATCTCTCTGAAGACTAGTCAAATGTGCCTCCTGTAGCTTCTTTTCACCCTCACTTCCACTGTCATTTTCAGAATTTTCATCATCTGAGTGCTCCGAATCAGCTTGCTGGTCTGACGAATTAGATTGCTTTTCTCCTTCATAAAACCATTCCATTTGGTTACTTTTTGCCTTAGGATGAAGAGGACATACATGTTTTTCATCATAGGGGGCCTTGCACCAGAAACATAACTTTTTCTTGCGCAAATCATTCAAAGTTTCTCTGTCAAAAGGCAGTGCATTCTTCTTCTTTGAATCTGATTTGTCTTTCTTCTTATCAAATGATCTGTTAGGCCTCAAATATGATGATGAACTTGAAGAAAACTTGCTGCAAGTTCCATACTACGTGCCTTCCGCATTGCCTCCTGTAGAGTAGGGGGATCAAATGCTTTGACCCAGCCTCTCATAGGCTCATACAATCCCTCAATGAATAGAATGACAAGTCTCCTCTCGGATATACCTGTCACCATAACTAAAACCTTCTGGAATTCACTGATGTAATCCAGACTGCCTGACTGCTTGAGCTGAGCTAGCTCTCTGAAATAAAGTTCTGGATCCTTCTTGTCAAAACGTTCTATGAGTCCGTTCGTGAACTCTTGATAGGTGCTAACCATGTGATGACCCAATGTAGACATGCCGTGATGCCACCAGTCATGTGCCAAGCCATCAAGATACAACATAGCAAATTTAATGGCCTCATCCTCTGCATAGGTCTCAAAGATAGGTAATTGTCTAACTTCTGTACCCAAGACCTTGCTAAACTCTTATCTAAGCCATCAAAATAAGGCAAGATAATCTTGCTGACTGCATGCTGAAGATCTCGATTCACCTGTGGTGGTGGCAGCTCGTGCTGGGGAGCTTTGCGCTCAAATATACCTCCACCTCTGGGTTTATGCACATTCATGAACTCATGAAAAGACAAAGACTGCTTGATCTCAAGAGCCAATGTCAAATACTCTCCAACATATCTGGTCACATCTGCCATTAACATACCATGTTGTGCTTGAAACTCTGTCTGATGACCCTGCTACTCTGCCTCAGGAACTAGAGGGGCCTCCCTGGTAATAAAAGTAGGCTGTCCAAGCCTACGCTTAGGAATACTAAAAGACAACTGCTGCTGCATTGACACCTGTGGCTGATCTACACCTGCAGTCCTGCTAGATTTCCCTATTTGAAAGACATGCTGATGTGGAGTATACTATCTCATCATACCCATAAGCTGAGACATCATATCCATCATGTTGTCATGCCTTCTTTTGAATTCTGTCTCCGAACTCTCACCTCTAGCATGTTCTTTTCCTGAATCCCTAGGAGTTTCTCTCGGACCCTCTTTATCCGCCATAAGTGTGGTAATATTGTTCTCACTACTGCTAGAACTCAATTTGTGTGTACCCAGAATCCCTGAAGCTGTTTCACCTTCCGAAACCAGTGGACCTGTCCAATCTTCTTTACCTATTCCTCTACCCTTAGTGGAAAAAATAATGTCTCTACTCATGAAAAAGCATCTGAAAAGCACAGGATGGCAGGAAATTTGTGCTCTGATACCACTGTAAGAGACCTAGTGTCTCTCAACCCCCGACTGATGCCAAATAATAAAATTGGTTTTTATGTTTTTGCTGGTTTTTGGATGTTTTGTATTTTTTGTGATTTTTGCTTGAAAGGGTTTATGCGATTTTGAAATATAAATGCTAGGAATTTGTAAAATGAAAGAAATGAATTTTAACAACAATAAATATGTATTTTGAGTTGCAAACGCTGTAATGAACCGGACCAATTTTTTTTTGATTTTTCACAATTGATTACAATGCAACATGCACCCGTTAAGGTTAGCATAAACCAAAACGATGCGGAAAGCAACTCTAACCAGAATGTACACCAGGATCCCGATGAGGGCAAGGTGTTAGCATTGGTCAGAGGATCTCAAAGGAAAATGCTGAATAAGAACTCTAACCACGAGATGCGCCGGTGAACGACGAGCATTCGGTTAGAGGATCCCTATCTAATGCAATACTGAAAATTAGCTCAACACCAAGTATGTGCTACTCAATCCATGACGAATATGAGGCGACCATATGGCGGAGTCTTTAGGAAATTACAATGCAAACAGAAATAGGCGGCAAGCCAGCCTCTTCCACTTGTTCAGTGGGAAGTACGAACATAGAGAAATTGCGGAAATGTTAAATGATGCTGACAGTACTACTGTACAGCTTACAATATCAGAAATTCATCAATTAAGCACATTATAAGAGAGTCTTCAACATCACAACAATATAGAATGATAATTCCAAGTCTTCTCTATGGCTTTCCTTGCACACAACTCGAATAATTATTTTAAGCTTGCTGCTATGACAGAGTAAGGACTGTTTTTTTGTTATCAGCAACACTGTAACACCAAGATATGCTCACAAACCTCACACCACTCATTCAAACTGCAAGTAAATGGATGCAAAAGACACCTAAGATGAAGGCGCCCAAGTTCAAGACACAAAGCAACCCCAAAACCTTGATATTTAATTTCTGCTCAAACCCAATGAAGGTACAATGGTACGGCCCCTTGAGGAGGGCGATTTTCTCTTAAAAATTCCAGACTTTATTAAAATTCATGAAACTTCACAAAAGGTGGCGCCCTACCAAGACTAAAGAGAAAATGCAATACCCACAATGAAATCTTTTTGTGTTTTTGGATTATGAATAAAAAGAGTCTACAGCTATATGATAACAGCAACTAGAAGACATGACAACATGATTGAAATACTCTACCAAAATGCAATAGAACTCAAAGACAATGCAAACTACCAATTACAAGCTAACCTCTCAACTAGTTGCTATCTTTCAAGCAAGAAGATGAGCCAATGCTAGGAGGTGTGCTTTCCTCGAAGCGAGTGCCTGAAGTCAATCCAGCAGCATAACAGTGTAGTAGACAGAAGATACCAAATGAAGAGCTGAGGCCTGATTATATAGACGAGAGAGACATCTAGAAGCATCCAGAGGGCGCCCAAACCCTAATTTCAAATCCACCTTTTCCCTCCAAGAGATGGCGTCCTTTTTCCTCCATAAAATAACTCACTTTTAAAATAAAATTCATCTCTCAAAAGGGGCGTCCATTTCAAGGTCTCAAAATTTGACATTAAAAATATAATTTATCACCTTATGACGCCTAGACCCTCAAAGTCCCCTTTTTTAAAAACAACTTAAAGTTGCACTGCTAGGCAAAGGGGTATAATATTAAAATAATAATATTATAATAAAATACTTATCTCTCCACTAAAAAATGCGCCCAAGGCCAAGAATTGAAGTGCCAGCTGAAACAACTGCAGAAGAAGCCCAACTGAACTGAACCCAAACTGTCCACTGCCAAAAATAGAATTTACTAAAAATAGTAAATTCGCGAAGTTGCCCGGAATGCCAAACTGAACACACCACTGCGAAGCTCTCTGAAAACCCAGAAAGAATCCGCAATCAGAATCCCAAACTCCAAGCAACAGCCTCCTCAAAACTAGGAAACCCTAATTTCACCATCCGCACAGCCTACGGGTCTCCGGAATAGGCCAACGGTCAACAGAAAGATCACTGCTGAGAAGGGGACATTACAGTCCGCCCTCCCCAAGATTGCTTGCCCTCAAGCAATCGCAAGTCTGGATGCTGTAGAATCTCCTCATCCTCCCAAGTAGCATCCTCCAATGGTAAATTCTTCCACTTTACCAAATACTCTTTGATTGTTCTCCTCCTCAAGGAACGCTCTCTGAAATCAATAATCTGTTCTGGAACCAAAGTCAACTGCCCTTCTTCATCCAAAGGAGGTAACTGTGATGAAGCCACAACGTTGTGTCCAAGTGCCTTTTTGAGGCGAGACACATGGAAGACATTGTGGACCTTACTACTCAAAGGTAGTTCCAACTCATAGGCCACCGCTCCAACCTTCCTAACAACTTTGAATGGTCCATAGAAGCGTGGTTTCAGCTTCTCAGCTCCACTCTTCTTAAGTGTGGACTGTCTGTAGGGCTGAAGCCGAAGATATACCATGTCACCAACCTCAAATGAGCGCTCAATACGCTGCTGATCAGCGTACATCTTTTGCTGATTTTGTGCCATTTGAAGATTGTCCTTCAAGGATTTCAAAACATCTTGGCTCTGCTGCAACCAATCCTTGGCTTGGGGAGCTTTGCTATCGCCAAACACCAAATCAGCAAAGCTTGGAGCCTCGTAACCATAGAGGGCCATGAATGGAGACATCTTTATTGACATGTGGAAAGATGAATTGTAGCAATATTCTCCCAAGTGGAGCCATTTTACCCATGCTCTTTGCTGTTCTGAGACATAATTTCTGAGGTAGCCCTCCAAGCATTTGTTCACAATCTCCGTTTGACCATCCGTTTGTGGGTGATAGCTAGTGCTTGGAGTAAGCACGGTACCACTCATCCTAAAAATTTCCTGCCAAAAGGTGCTTAGGAACTTGCTGTCCCTATCACTCACAATATTTTTAGGCAACCCATGCAGTCTAAACACTTCATGGAAGAACAAATCTGCAACTTGAGCTGCTGTAAATGTGCTTGTGATGGCAAAGAAATGAGAGAATTTGGTCAATCTGTCCACTACAACATAAATACAGTCTTTGCCTTGAGCCCTAGGCAACCCGGTGATGAAATCCATAGAGATACTCTCCCATTTTTGATTTGGAATGGGAAGTGGCTGCAGTAGACCAGCTGGAAGAGAGTGCTCATTTTTATTCATTTGACAAGTACTACACTCCTTGATGTGACGCTGAACATCATCTTTCAACCCTTTCCAAGAGAATCTCTCTCGAATCTGCTTGTATGTCTTGAAGTACCCTTGATGACCAGCAAGTGGACTGTCATGGAAAGTCACCAAAATCTTCCTCTTAAGTTTAGAATCAGCCACCAAGAAGATTCTTCCCTTGTAGTGGATCAACCCATCAACTACCTTGTACCTTTCATCATGAAAAGTACCTTCAATAACGCTGGTTGCAAACTGATTTTGGCATAATCAGCAAGCAACAACTCCTTCCAATCAGCATTAAGCTCACACAATGAGCTCAAGTGAGGCCTTCTAGACAAAGCATCAGCCACAACGTTATTCTTCCCTTTGACATACTCAATGTCAAAATCGTAAGCTTGTAGCTTACTCACCCACTTCTGCTGTCTCTCATTCAAGTCCTTCTGATGCATAAAGTGCTTGAGACTGTTGTGATCAGTCTTGACCACGAATTTACTCCCCACCAGATACTGTCTGAACTTGGCTAATGCATGCATGATTGCAAGCATTTCCTTGTCATAGATAGAGTAGGTCCTTTCAACCCCTCTTAATTTTCTGCTTTCAAATACAATTGGATGCTTCTCTTGCATCAAAACAGCCCCAATACCTTCCCCTGATGCATCACACTGTAACTCGAAGGGTTTGGAGAAATCTGGTATGGCCAATACAGGACAAGAACTCATGATTTTCTTGAACTTATCAAACACACTCTGAGCTTTTTCTGACCACATGAAAGCCCCCTTTTTAGTGAGGTCAGTAAGAGGAGCAGCACTTTGAGAATACCCCTTTACGAACCTTCTGTAGAAGCCACAAAGACCCAAGAATCCCTTCAAATGAGTCAGATTTTCTGGAGGTGGCCAATCTACTATAGCCTTGATCTTTTCTGGATCAACCTTCACCCCTTCAGTGCTGATTATATGGCCAAGGTAGAGCAGCTCCTTCATTCCGAATTCACATTTGGACTCTTTTGCAAACAAACTTTCTGATTCAAGAATGCTAAGCACTTCCTCCAAGTGCTTGAGGTGTTCTTCCCACGTCTTGCTGAAGATGAGAATATCATCAAAGAAAATTAACACAAATTTCCTCAACTGCTTCTGGAAAACTCTGTTCATGCAGGACTGGAAGGTGGCTGGAGCATTAGTCAAGCCAAAGGGCATGACTAGGAACTCAAAATGACCATAGTGGCATCTGAATGCCGTCTTCTCAACATCTGAGCCCCTCATCCGGATTTGATAGTAACCCGATCTCAAATCAATTTTGGAGAAGAATTTAGCACCATGCAGCTCATCAATGAGCTCATCGATCCGAGGAATAGGATACCGATTTTTTATTGTGCTTTGATTCAAGGCACGATAATCCACACACATGCGGATGGTGCCGTCTTTCTTCTTCACAAGAACCACAGCTGAAGCAAAGGGACTCTTGCTAGGGCGAATGAAGCCCATCTCCAGGAGTTCTCTTATGTTCTTCTCAATTTCATCCTTCTGCTTCTTAGGATATCTATATGGTGTTGTAATGACTGGTTTGGCCCCTTCCTTAAGTTCAATAACATGCTCAGCACCCCTTTCTGGTGGTGGCCCAGGTGGTAGATCAGCAAACACCTTACTCCTTTTGGTGAGTATAGATTGAATATCGGGAGGATATTCCCTCTTGGTCTCAACTGGACTAGCCGGAAGAACCATGCATTCCGCAGCCCACTCCACTTGGTCATGTCTAATCAGCCTTTCCATCCTTTTGAAAGAAACTATACGAGGACCACCATTAGACATTCCTCTCAAAACAACTCTCTTGCCATCAGATTGGAACTTGAGCTCCATTGTTTGTAGGTTGAGAGAGATTTCACCAAGTGAGCGTAACCATTGTATGCCCAAAACTGCATCTGTGTCACCAATAGTAACCACATAGAAGTCATCTTTGACTTCATAGTTTCCCAACTGCAAGGACATGTTAGGAACTCTTCGTGTGCAGGAAATGTGAAACCCATCAGCCACCATGACTTTGAAGCCTTCAAATTCTTCAGTTTTGAGACCTCTCTTGGCAACCACACCTTCATCAATGAAGTTATGCGTTGCACCAGTATCAATCAATGCAACAATTCGATGACCTCCAACTCCACCACGAACCTTGAAAGATTCGTTCTTTTGGAAACTAGAGAGTTGGGCAATAGGGCCCCCAACTCCTTGCTCATGATCAGACTCTTCTGTGGCTCTTTCATCCTCGCTGTCCCCAAAATAAGACTGCTGATCAGACATATCTGATGCTGATTCATAATCAGAATAGGTCCCCATTTGATTATAACGCCCTCTTCCAGGACATCTATGGCCTTTAGTCCAAGGCTCTAAACATGTGTAACACTTGCCCTCCTTTCTGAGCTGTTCACGTTGCTCTTCAGTCAATTTAGGTGGGAACTTCTTGTGCTGATTAGAAGAATGTCTTTTATCCTTATCCTTCTTATGGCCAAAAGGCTTAGGCGGAAATTTAGGCCTAGGGGCTGATAACTCCATACTACGAGCCTTCTTGATTGCCTCATCAAGACTTGGTGGATCGAAAGCTTTAACCCACCCTTTCAAGGGTTCAACCAACCCTTCAGAAAACAACACAACCAACCTTCTTTCGGTGATGTTGGGCACCATCACAGAAAGTCTCTGGAAATCAGCAATGTAAGAATCCAAGGAGCCATGCTGCTTGAGTTGTGCAAGCTCGCGAAATCTTACTTCAGGATCCTTAGTGTCGAACCTTTCAATCAGCTTGTTGGTGAATTCTCCATAGGTTCGAATAAGGTTATGGCCAAGAGTGACCAAACCATGGTACCACCATTCATGGGCAGCTCCCTCCAAATGAAGTGTTGCAAATTTGATGGCATCTTCTTCTGGCATGGGACGAAGTGATAGGTAGTTGTCTAACTTCTGAACCCACGATCTTGCTGAACACTTATCACTTCCATCGAAGTGAGCCAATGTTACCTTCCCTAAGGCTTGATGAAAATCTGTTCTAGGAGCCATATAAGCTCGGTTATCAACTCTTCCTCCGTGTCTTCTGTTTCTCTGATTCAAGAATTGATCAAAGGACCATTGGTCCCTAAGATCAGGTGGTAGGGTGAGTACTCCATGTAGGCTTGCCTAGCATCGTCTACCAAAGGAACGGTAGCTTCAACTTGATGTTCTTCCCTTGGAGTGAATGTAGGGAAAAGCGGTCTAGAGGCTGATCCGCTAGAGATGGTATCATGCTGTCCAATAGTTCTGCTGCCTCCATTACCATTGTTCCCATTGTTCCCATTGCTTCCATTGTTTCCATTATTCCCATTGTGTCCATTGACACCACTGCTTTCTCCAGTAGCATGGTTTTGATTCGGAGTATGGTTCTGAGAAGCTTGTTGATCCATTTTAGCAAGTAATCGAGACATCATCTCAATCATCCCATCAAACTTCTTTTCCATCCTTGCATCCTTCTCTTCCATGGCTGTCCTAAGATTGTCTGACATGTTCTCAACTGTTTTACCCGTATCCACTGCTATTCCTGTTTCTCTCAAAGCCTCTGACAAAGTATCTGCTTCTGGCACTGGCGGAAGCTGTATCTGTTGCCTTCTGGCCTGACCTCTAGTGAAGTATCTGCAATCACTGTCACTCATCTGACCACTGAATCACTAATGGGCACAGGTTGGCAGAATCATGGCTCTGATACCACTGTAATGAACCGGACCAATTTTTTTTTGATTTTTCACAATTGATTACAATGCAACATGCACCCGTTAAGGTTAGCATAAACCAAAACGATGCGAAAAGCAACTCTAACCAGAATGTACACCAGGATCCCGATGAGGGCAAGGTGTTAGCATTGGTCAAAGGATCTCAAAGGAAAATGCTGAATAAGAACTCTAACCACGAGATGCGCCGGTGAACGACGAGCATTCGGTCAGAGGATCCCTATCTAATGCAATACTGAAAATTAGATCAACACCAAGTATGTGCTACTCAATCCGTGACGAATATGAGGCGACCATATGGCGGAGTCTTTAGGAAATTACAATGCAAACAGAAATAGGCGGCAAGCCAGCCTCTTCCACTTGTTCAGTGGGCAGTACGAACATAGAGAAATTGCGGAAATGTTAAATGATGCTGACAGTACTACTGTACAACTTACAATATCAGAAATTCATCAATTAAGCACATTATAAGAGAGTCTTCAACATCACAACAATATAGAATGATAATTCCAAGTCTTCTCTATGGCTTTCCTTGCACACAACTCGAATAATTATTTTAAGCTTGCTGCTATGACAGAGTAAGGACTGTTTTTCTGTTATCAGCAACACTGTAACACCAAGATATGCTCACAAACCTCACACCACTCATTCAAACTGCAAGTAAATGGATGCAAAAGACACCTAAGATGAAGGCGCCCAAGTTCAAGACACAAAGCAACCCCAAAACCTTGATATTTAATTTCTGCTCAAAACCCAATGAAGGTACAATGGTACAGCCCCTTGAGGAGGGCGATTTTCTCTTAAAAATTCCAGACTTTATTAAAATTCATGAAACTTCACAAAAGGTGGCGCCCTACCAAGACTAAAGAGAAAATGCAATACCCACAATGAAATCTTTTTGTGTTTTTGGATTATGAATAAAAAGAGTCTACAGCTATATGATAACAGCAACTAGAAGACATGACAACATGATTGAAATACTCTACCAAAATGCAATAGAACTCAAAGACAATGCAAACTACCAATTACAAGCTAACCTCTCAACTAGTTGCTATCTTTCAAGCAAGAAGATGAGCCAATGCTAGGAGGTGTGCTTTCCTCGAAGCGAGTGCCTGAAGTCAATCCAACAGCATAACGGTGTAGTAGACAGAAGATACCAAATGAAGAGCTGAGGCCTGATTATATAGACGAGAGAGAAACATCTAGAAGCATCCAGAGGGCGCCCAAACCCTAATTTCAAATCCACCTTTTCCCTCCAAGAGATGGCGTCCTTTTTCCTCCATAAAATAACTCACTTTTAAAATAAAATTCATCTCTCAAAAGGGGCGTCCATTTCAAGGTCTCAAAATTTGACATTAAAAATATAATTTATCACCTTATGACGCCTAGACCCTCAAAGTCCCCTTTTTAAAAACAACTTAAAGTTGCACTGCTAGGCAAAGGGGTATAATATTAAAATAATAATATTATAATAAAATACTTATCTCTCCACTAAAAAATGCGCCCAAGGCCAAGAATTGAAGTGCCAGCTGAAACAACTGCAGAAGAAGCCCAACTGAACTGAACCCAAACTGTCCACTGCCAAAAATAGAATTTACTAAAAATAGTAAATTCGCGAAGTTGCCCGGAATGCCAAACTGAACACACCACTGCGAAGCTCTCTGAAAACCCAGAAAGAATCCGCAATCAGAATCCCAAACTCCAAGCAACAGCGTCCTCGAAACAAGGAAACCCTAATTTCACCATCCGCACAGCCTACGGGTCTCCGGAATAGGCCAACGGTCAACAGAAAGATCACTGCTGAGAAGAGGACATTACAAACGCCTTTCTTATTTCAAATAAATGATTACAATACCAAAAGGAACACATGCAAAGAAAAAAGTAGTTGTATAATGAAATAAGGAACTTGATTTATTTGCAGCAATGTATGAACTGCAGATGATGTACGAACGTCGTAAAAACAATGCTTTCCAACCAACAAATGATGCCAAATGCCTCTCAAGGAATATGCGTCCCAACTGGAGAAGGAATCGAACAAAAAGGCAAGGCACTTTCTGCACTAAGTTCACATGCCTATCAGCTGGTTTGGTACAGCCTTGGCAGCAGCAAAGGATGTCGTACGGTTGAAGGAAGAAAGGCCTGAGATCTGGCAAATGAGGATAGAAATCGATCTCCCTTGAATAAATAAATTCTCCTTCAAACCCTTACTTATTTTTCCTTTGTAAGCACAAATATGACTTCTGAACAAAGCCACTCTGATTAGCAATCTTTAGTTGATCTTTCACAACCTCAGTATGCTTGATTTTGAAGAGGGAACGTTCTCCAAAATCTGATTTGCAGAAACCCTTGTTTCTCAAACTCCAAAATTCTCAGAGAGATGAAGACAAATTAGAATAATGAATCATAATGAGTTCCATTTGTCTTTGAAACATTAAATAATCCTCTCAAGAGGCTCGACCCCCAAAAAGCAACTCAATAGCATTTAATAATAATAATTTCAACCTTTTCAAGACTTAGGCTAATTAATCATTAAATGGCATCCTTTTCCATGCATAATAAATACTCATTTAATAATATAATCACCCCTTTATTATAAAGTTATTAAACACTTTATAATAATCCATTTAAATAATTAATATCTTCATTATTTGACTTTATAATATAAAGTCACAATAATAATTATTTAATTATCATTAAATGCTCAAATATCCTCCGTTTGCTCAACCAATTGCCAAACTAGGTTGAACTTGAGAAAGCCAACTAAGCCAGGTGCCCTGCCAGAAAAAGTAAACCTTGATGGCTTGACTTACTATAAATAGTAAGCATCCAAATATCACTCTAAAAGCATTTGCAAAGGCCCAAACCTAAATCAAACTGTGGAGTAATGTCCCAAAACTCTGGATGACTACAATGGAAGACCCTCTAATCACATCTGTCAGCCTACGAGGGTCAAAATGATAGGCTAACCCGTCAATCACTTGAACTGCCTAGGAAGGGGACATTACAAGGCACTTGAAGGAATGTCAAAGCAATCAAGAAAGAAAAGTTTAATAGCTTTAAGTCTAAACATCTGCTCCAAGGGAAGACTTCCAAACCTCAAAGATTCAAATGCAAGTGCAAAGGGCAGAGTCGTCGGCAAGGAAAGATATTCTAAGGCAAGAACATGGAAAATGAACAAAGTGACCGAGGAGGACATCCAACACGTTGAGGTGGCGCCTCGTCATCTTCCAACCAATCAGATTGTTTCAAGTCAACATGTCTAGATTCAATGAACCTGACACTCCACCATGCAACAACTTTCTATTTTATTGTTGGTTCATATTTAGCAAAAGGACAAGTGTCCCTGAATGTAATTTTCTTATTGGTCGAGAAAGGAGTTAGTTGTTACCAACCCTAATTAGGGTTTTATTTTAATCTCAGCCGTTGATCCTAAATCAATCTTGGCCATTGAATTGTAATTGGGGAGCCTATAAACTGAGCTCATCCCTCATTTGTAAAGAATGGGAGCATGTTGCAAAACATGTTGAGATAAGTAAATTGTTGAATACGACTGCCAAAGTAATAAGTAATGCATTATTCAAATTGATGGCGATTACTTCTCTTATTTTGGAGTTGGCATGGTTCTTATCCCTCATCATAGTTTAGATTTTATTTCATGTATATTAGACGAATTGAAGATCTGATAAGTATTGATTTATGGTGAAAATTTTTGTAATGTCCCCTTCTCAAACCTGATCGTTCATGTGACCGTTGGCCTTTTTTCTGGAAACCCGAAGGCTAGTCGGAAGGTAAAATTAGGGTTTCCTATTTTTGAGGAGGTCATTGCTCAGAGATGGTGGATTCAATGGCGGATTCTTTCTGGGTTTTCAGAGGGCTTCGCAGTGGTATGTTCATCTCGGCATTCAGAGCACTTTTTGGAATTTACTATTTTTAGTAAATTCTATTTTTGGCAGCTTTCCAGATGAGTTCAGCTCGGTTGACTTCCTGCTTCAATTTGGTCAGATGTTTGGCTCAGTATTGGCTTCAGGGCACCTTCGGAGGGATAAGCTAAGTCATTTAATTAAAAAGTCACGTTTAAATATTATATTTTAACGTTGACCATGGGCCTAGATTAATGACTTAAAGATGTTTTTAAAAAGGGGTCTTTGAGGGTGGCGCCCTCATTAAAAGATTAATTTAATTATTGCCAAAGTCAAACAAGCTTATGTTGGGCGCATTCTTCAAGCATGGCATTTAATTAAAATATCAAACCTTGAAGGAGAAAGTACGCCATTTTGAGGAGATTAGGGTTTTGGCTTGAAAGTGACTTTAGGGTTACGAGAAGTCAAATGGAAATTTATAAAAGGAAGGAGTTGAGCATCATTTCATCATCTTTGGACGACTATACTGTTATGCTGCCGGATTGGCTCTGGAATCGCTTCGAGGAATGAAGGCCTCCTAGCTCGGGCATCGCTTCGTGTTTGCAAGACAACATCAAGTGGTGATTCTTAGTCTAGTTTGTGAGTTATTGATTATTGAGCATTGTAATCTGCATTTCGAATCTTTAGATTTCTGTTTTATGCATATTAGTCAAGTTCTGGGAATTGCATTGTTAAACAGCAGATTTGAGTTTTAATCATAAGTCCAAAAAAGACAAAAATATAGTTCTAGGTATTATTGCATTGTCTGTGTTAGCCCTAGGCGTCCATATTCTCCAAATTGCAGATTTTAATGTTGTGAATTGAAATTTTAAAGCCAAGTCGAGTTTCTCAGCTGGGCCGTACCATTTAGTGACATTGGGATTCGGGCATAATTGATATGTGGGCTTTAGATCTGTTTTCAGTGTCTCATCATAGGCGTGTGCTTGGTTAAGAATTAGTGCATTTGATTTCTAGTCAATCGGAGATCATACGTGGAAGATATGAGCATTTTAGCAATTCCTTAGACTGCTGGTTTAAACATTTAATGAGCAGATTTGTAATAAAAATCAGAAATCTGTATCTTGATATTTGAAGGCATTTGGTTTTGGTATTACTATTCAAAGTAAAGGTGGTTCCAAATAATGTAATGCTGATCCTTTAAATTCATAAGACATTGGCAGGCAAAGGCTCCTTATTTGTAAAACTGACAGTAGTACTGGCAGTTATTTCATTATTGCTTAAATCAGGTTGTGTTCTCATTTTCATTCAAAGTTATTGTAATAGTGAGATCTCCGCCCTATGGTAGCTACTATCCCATCTCGGGTTAGGAAGCACATTCTGGGTGTTGAGTAGTTTCATTTCTCAGCACTTATCTTTCAAGCATTGTTTTGTATTCACTCCGTCATATGGTCGCCCCTCACTCCACATTGGATTGGGTAGCACATACTTGGCGTCGAGTTCCTTTTCCAGCAATTAGAATAGAGGACCCACTGACCAATGCTCACCAACATCGGTGCCATTCTGGTTAGAGTTGCTTTTTTGCACGTTTTGGTTTCTTCCTCTAACCTTAACGGGTGCACTGCTTTGTAATCTGTTATTTGAAAAACGAAAAAATTTGGCTCGGAATATTTCAATTTTGCTCATACTTTCTTTGAATGGCTGATTTTCGTTCAATGCTTAAAGTTAGCTTGAGCTTACTTTGTCGATGCTTAACTTCTGTCTGGATAAATGTTGTTCAATTTGATGGTAGTTATTCATGATGTGAAAATCATAAGCACACTCCCTTGAAGACTGCACCCACTTTGTGTAGTTGTCCTAAGCGTGGTGAAACAAAGCGTGGTTATTGGTTTCACCAAGTTAATACCGTCTCTTGAATTCTTAGGGAGTAGATTAGAACTTCTAAACCCTTATCTTTTTTTTGAGTTTGTTTGATCCAAGACCCAAACAACAGAGCTTCATTGCCTAAACCTTCATTGTGAATTGAACGAGCCTAGTGTAAGTCCCTTTGTGTATTACCAGCATATCACAACGACCATTGAGCTTATCCACACGTCAAGACCTGACAAAAGAAACCTTGGAATCGCCATATGATCTCGCAATCTTAGCATATGCGGTGGTTTTTCAAGAGAGGATAGAGCATCTTTGGGCTCTTTATTCTGATGTTCGGTGTGTCACAAAACATGCATCAACATGTCCCAACTGAAGTTGTGGGTAATGATCACAATTTTTTTTAACAATGTCAAAGACTCCTCTAGCGACCAGTCCCATTTAGGCACTCATAATGGCATAAAAGCAAGGAAATTCGAGGACGCATCCCCAATGTTTTTTGGGGTGTCCTTGTTTTCGAAACATTTCGGGGACATGGATGCCTAGGGGACATCCCCAAGCTGTCCCAAATTTGAAAAAAATGCAAGGGATGTCCCAAAACTTGTGGACGTCCCAAACAATCAAAGGGGACAGCCTACCATCCCTAGGATGGGCAAGGGCATCAGTGACATCCCCCAACCATCCCAATGACAGCCAAATGTCCGCATAAAAAAGTAATGTTTTTTAAAAGAAATAAGTCCAAAAGAAAAATCTCCAGCTCAGCCTAATAGCCTTGCTGAAACCACCTTTGATGTGTGTAGGACTACACCCAACCCCCTTGTAACCCCCTAGCCTTCAAGCCTTTAACCATGCCCGACACATAAAGAAAATTGTTTGATCAATGCTAGATAAAGAAAACTAACTTCACATGCCAACAACCCCCACACCCCAACTCACCCTAAACGAGGAGGAAATCAAATGAAACTTTCTTTGTTTTTGTATTTTCATATTGTAGTTGAAAGTGAAATTTGCAGCATTTGGGCATTTTGTTGTAACTGATATACTACTTTTTAATATCACATGCATATTGACAATGAATTATGAAAACAATTAAGTTTTGACATTTGCTAATTTGTTTGATTCTCATGTGAACTCTCAATTCAACACAAATGTGATGTATTCAGGATTTATAATGTATAAGATGAATGGTTTATCAATGTTATATGAATATTTGAAAATTTCCTTGTTTTCTTATATAGCCGATTTTTCGTTGCTTGTCATCCCAAAAAATGACTCGAAAAAAAGCCATCCCCAAAACTAAGTGCTCTTATACTGATTCCCCCCCTTCTCAGTATAACTAAGTGCTCTTCAATTACAACATGAACCCTTCTTCTCTGTATAATGTTGATATGCCATTGTAGTGTCAATGTTGGCAAAGACCTCTCTGAGGGGTAGCCTAAAAGTGATTCCAATAGCTTCAATATCTAATCTATCTATTAATCTATCATCCACCGTTCTTACTTCCCTAGTTTGAGGATTATAGTGTTTCATACACTACAAGACTATGTCAATGCATTGCACTGCCACCGAAAAGCCTACTACCTGAAGGATTCCACTATCTACTACCTTTTATGCAATCGGAGATCTATTTTCTTCCTTCATCCTATTCAAAAAAATTTCAAGATTCACATGCCCCAATTTCATATCTCCTATCTTCAGCAATGTGCTCTCTAAAATCAGCAAATTTTCATACCTTAAATACTTCATCATTCATGTTTACCAAGGAAAATCCATAAAGGCAGCAAATTAAAATTTTCAAGATAATATCCAAGAAATCTAGGGATATTTTGTTTTTAGGCAAGACATATTATGAAGAGCAAATTTTCATGAAACCGGGCCCTGTAAAAGAAAATTCCCTTGCAAAATATGAGGAACAAAAGATGGTTTTGTGTACCTTTGAATTGAGATCGTTTATCACCTTTGAGATCTCCTTGATGCAATCGCCGAGGAGCTCATTGGAATATACTCTCGCAATTCATTGCTTGCCTTTGATAGATGTCTACCAATGTGCATCTTTTCAGTTTATATCACCTTTATATTAATTAGAATTTACAGCATTCAACACCTTGAAGCGTGCAAGCATTAATGGCATCTCATAATGTTAGCACGTGTTAAGCTCCCACCACAGTAATTGCCTCCAATCTGTTTTAAAACAAATGTGTCTTTAACTTGCTTGTCGGAGGTTTGGTTGGTTCTTGAAACCTAGTTGGCTTTCGACAATGGTTTCAAAACCAGGTTAAAATGTCGACAAATTAATTTTTCCCTTGTAACATATCCTTCAGAAGCCCCCAAAATCGCCTTAATCTTTACTAAATCATCTATGAAGTCTCTTTTTTTAGCCTATACAATGGTTGTGAAGAGTTCATAGGGTTGCGACAATATTGTGACAACGTAGTTGAAAGTGGACATAGGTTTCATAACCAACACCAAGTGCTGAAGTCCCTTTGCAAATTTTTCATCTTCCCAACAAGTTATTAAGGGCACGTCGAGCTCCAACAAGGTTGTGACAACCTCATTAGGAGCCAACAAAGGTTTCAAAACCAACATAAATCTCCGATGCTACTTTCGAAAGTACTTTCTTTCACATTCAAAAAGAGTTTACAAAACTTGACTGATAATTAACACAAGTTGTAGAACCTAAGACTCCAACACAAGCGTTTTCTTTACTTTCAAAAGTACTTTCTTTCACATTCAAAAAGCACATGAGGGAGCGTTGTAAAAACACACACTTATACTAAGACAAGGGGGGAAGAGGGGGGCGTGAATCAATATAGATCAAAATTTTACATTTCACAACTTAAATAATCACGACAATATTACTTCAAAACTTAATCATCCATAGCAATACCATACATGCAAGATCTAGCAATTAAGCACACACATAAGAGACACAATTTTACGTAGAAACCCTTACGAGAGAAAACCACAGTAAAATATTGCTTTTATTAATCTTCTTACAAATTTCATAGGCACCAACCCATTGGAGAGTCCAATCCCCACCATTGAGAACCAACCCAACAAGAGACACTGATCTCTTCCAATAAGAGGCTCCAAGCTCTCGATCTCCTCAAATAGGAGGCTCCAACCTCCACAAGAACAATATAATAATTTTATTTACAACTTCTTAGATCTTCCCTCTCAACTACTCACAAATCTTCCATACATCCACTCATAAATCTACCATACATCCACTCAAAAATCTGCAATATAGTCTTCAATAATTCTTCTTATAAAAATGCCACGATCTTGCTTTTATTATTCTTTTCTTCTCACAAAATTGTTGTTATAAATCTGCTCACATGTCTCATAAATCTGCTCAAATAGCTTTTTATTTCAGCTCTTCATATGAATAATATTCCTTGAATTGATGGCTTTTGCCTCTCCTCCAAATTTCTATTTATACATGCCTTCATGACTCTTCACCCAAGGGAGGCTATTCTCCAAGGGGGTCATCCTTACCTCATTAAATAGTTATTATTTTATATTTGATTTACATGCCCAATATGGCGCACCACTCTAGGGGGTGGTCCCACTTTGGGACCCCCATAAAAAATCAACTATTAATTTATCTTTGAATTTAAAAATCCCCAAATGGGGCGGCTCCAAGAGGGGGTCATCCAAATTATTTAATTTTATTTTGCATTTAAAACACCTTCAAGGGGGCTAGACATGGGTCGACCCATGTAGAATATAAACCGCTAATCTTGCAACTTAATTTTCTCATCATCGACAAGCTCTTTGACATCAATGACAACAATTTTTCCAACAGATTAAACTTTAATGTCTTTAAAGGCTGTCTTTCTGGTGTAGGGATAACTTCCAAAGGGCATTAGATCCTATAATATTCAAAAATAAAATATTTCCAGAGGTTTGGACTTTGGACTTGTTCCTAACATAGATGGGGCATAACTGTCCAATTTGACATTGCAAATTTAAGAGATTCACGACCATCTTTCTCACTCATAATTTAGGCAGTGGGCATCATGTGTGGGGTAACTAGCAAAAGTTTTTATCACTGCAAGGAAGCAGAATGTTATTAGTGGCATAACAACAATGTCATGTCCCCAATTTGGAGCAATAAGGAGAAATCATTAAGTTAATTATTTGTAAGGTTTTCTTGTAACGTTTGGTTTTCCAGCATCTTGTTTGGTTTTCCATCGTTTGGTTTTCCCACGTCTGGTTTGGTTTTCCAACATGGTGGCCTTATATTTAATTAATTTAATAAAGTGACTTAAAATAAATATTATATCATAAAGTCACTTAAGTAATAAAATAATATTATATTCTAGAAGCTTCTTGGAGACTTGTTGAGAAATCTATTTAAGAAGCTATTGGCTAAGCATTTGAACACACTTGATTTGGTTTACATTTCTCATTGCCTGCGTGGTAAGTTGTTGAAGCTAAATGCTTAGCATTCGCTCAAGGGTTTGAAGACTCTAGAGTGCCAGGTTTGGTTGTGAAAGATCAACCCTAGCTGGAGTTGAGAGCAGATACTTCAGTCTCTTTCATTGTGCAAAATTGTGTGGCCAAGGGCCCAATTTTGGAGATTCGATTTGGAGCATCATATTTTCAGTTGGTGGAGATATTTTCAGTCCTTTAAGAAGGACGATTTTGGCATCAAGGAAGGCATATTTCTATTGCTAGGAGCTGGTCCGAATTTTATACATTGTGCTGCATTTTTACAGTCAGCTGGAGGTCAATCTGCACATGATGTCTTCAGATTTTTGATCATAGTGCTTCATTCTTGTATTGATTCTATGTGGGTATTGAATCACTCTAGACTAGGAGCCATGGCGATGATGTTTGGTGTTGCTGGGAGCCATTTGGAGGCTTCTCTAATTGATTGTTGAAGGCTGCATATCAGAACAGGGGTGGCACCATTAGGTGGGACGATTCAGCATTTTGGGAGGTTCTCAATTGATAGCAAGGTTGCCAACATATCTTAGTCATATCGGCAATATATTTCCAGGTTCTTCATCATGTTTTGCAACATTTAGTTGGTCATTTTCATTGTAAGGGTCGCTGCCATAGGGTAGCTGTAGCTGTGTATTTCATATCAGAATTGTAATGACTTTTGATCAAATTGTTTGTTAATATGTCAATATCATGATTAAATATTTCAGTCATTAGTTTGCATGCCAAGTGTTTGTCAAAATGCTTATTGGTTGTAGTTGCATTATTTCATATCCTAGACAGTTTGCAAAGTGTTTGTAATAATGCCTCTTAGCTGTAGAAGCCATTATCCTTCATTTTCAGTCATATTAGTGTTTGCAGTTCACATGGTAAAAATATGACAAAATATCCCATTGTTGTAGCTGCATATTTACTTGAGTTTCAGTCATATATATGCATTGGAAAATACCAAAACAGCTTGCATATCATTTCTACTTCATTGGTAGTTAGTTTGCATTATTCAAAACCATTTCAAAACATCATTGGCAACACACAAAACCAAAACAAAGCAATCAGAAATACATACTGGCACCTTCAGACTTTGCAAGCAAAGTGTTTGTCAAAATTCCTAAGGCAGAAATTCAGGCTTTTTGGATCAGTTTTGGCACGGCACTTTACAAACAATCTCCTCTACCATTTAAGAGCAACAGGTTTATGTCCTATACTCACTTTTATCAAATCAGTAATATCCAACCCTAAGAGAAAAATGAACAGACAAAATATGCTAGAAGGAAATGAAATAAGCTTTAACTTACTGAAAACGTTGAATTTTCAGCAATATTGGGGACAAAGATATTAAAAGAACCAAGCATTGTCCAGAACCGGCATAGTTCAGAACATTATAGGGTTTTTCATGCAGTTATTCATTAGTGGGATAATACTAGGAGGTCATCCACATAATCTCTTTTAACTCTAGATATTAAAAAAAAACATGTTTAAATAAAAGGTCACACACATACCGTGAAAGTATCAAGTAATTTAAATTGAAATATAACATAAGCAAATGCTGTGAAAGGAAAGTTATAGGCATAAAGTACCTGTGCAATTTTTATGCTGCTTATGCACTCGAGAATTAAAGGGATCAAAATTTGAAAGGACTGTACTTGCACAAAAGAGTTAAATAAAATGATCAGACATTGTTATAGAGTAGCTTATCTGTCTATATGAAGTTTAAAGAAAAAATATTTTAATATTGATTATAGCATTAAGCATACCTCAATGATCAAGGTGTTTATAAGAGCCCCTTCATCAGAAGAAATGCTACTAGCTTCTGAAGTGGCAAGACGAAGCCTTCCGTACGATGCTTGGATTGCCAGAAAAACTGATAACTTAACTGCAAAACACATGAGAAAGTTTCTTAGTGTTCAAAACACACAAAAGTTAAACAACGAATATCATCTAGCCAACTAACAATTGAATATGAAAAATAGATATATGGTCTTTTGAATCTTAATACCTTGCCATGAATTTCCAGGATGAAGAGTACTATGAAATGCTGCAATTATGTTCTTTCCCTGCTCAAGAATGTCCTGTATCTTGGCAACATTGATGACAGAAGTTATGCAGTCCAAGACCTTTTCAAGAGGTGATGGCATGTCTTGTTCATTTTCATCTGCACACACAATTTGTCAAGATTACATGTGTATTTAAATTATGCAATATGTTACATTGATTCATTTAATCGGCAAGATGACATCAAGACAAGTAATAGCATGGTTAAATTTGTGTTGCCATTCACCAATTCATTCTTAAGATCTTAAACATTTGGAGTTTCACTTGTCTACAGGACCAACTTTAAACCTCGTAGATATCATATTCTCATCTGGTATGAAAAATTAAAAAAAATGATCTATATTGGTCTATTTGAAGCTGTTGAACGACACACTTCTTTGGTATGTATGTAATCTTTGGGCTTATCATTCATATGTTTTATTCATTATTGTCCTTCACTGTGTAACATGGCTTCAAGTAACTGCAAGTATCATGTATGCAGTAGTGGAACAGATAAAGATAAAGGCATGGATTATATACGCGTATCATGTATTAAGAAGTTTGAACATAAGTACATGCACATTGTTAAGTTGCCATATTTATATTCTTCCTCGCATTCAAAATTGGCAAACCTCAACTGGTGGCATTTGTGTTTGCCAACTTCAGGGAGCTTAATCACTACATAATTTCATTATTCAAAATATTGTTCTTCTTCCAAGAAACCAGCATAATGTCAATGTAAATCAGCATAATGTTAATGATAGATGGTTATGCCATTACACTATATCTAATTTAATATTGCAAGCAAAGAAGTGGGCACAATTTGTGGTAGGGATCCAATCATCATAATATTGATGTTGCACTACACAACCAGAGCTTGATATTATAGCAGCAAAAATATTTTGGGGAAAAAATTGGCAAATCAAAAGTATAAGATTTTTCAAAAAAATTGTGTCATGCCCTCAAATTTTCTCAACTTAAACCAAACACAACTACCAAAAATTTCTTTCAGTTTTCTGTTTCTGCTAAGACAGAATTAAGTTTGTTGAAAAAAATTGGTAGCTGTGAATGGTTTAGGTTGAGTAAATTTTAGGGCATGACAAATTGGAAAAAAATCTGGAAAAAATCTGATTATCAAAAAACGTAAAAGAAAGAGAAAAGCCTACTATTTGTTAATTTAAAGGCAGTTTATGTAATGTCCCCACTTTTGCTCGCCTCAGCATCTTGTTGATTAGCCTATCCTTTGACCGTCATAGGCTAATACTCATGGTTAGAGGGTCTTGTTTGGCAGTTATCAGGTTGTTCTTCTTCTTCGGAGCATGGTATTGTTCAGGATTGGCATTTGATGGTGTTTCGGGACTCAGTCAGGCACACTTACTATTTATAGTAAGTCACCTGGTTATTGGAGTCCAGTATTACTATTTGTGGAAAGGCACCTGAATGCTTAGTGACACAGTGGTTGACCTCCTAGTTCAGACAACATGGAAAACAGTTGTTTATTAAGGGAGATATGATATTTTTAATTATTATTAAAGTTAATCTTTAATAATAATTAATTATTTAAAGTACATGATATAATAGCTTATTGACTTTTATATTATAAAGGGGGTCATTATGAATAAATAAAATAAGTTAGAGGGTTGTTATGTTTGTCAAAAACTTGGTCATAGATGGCTTGGTGCGGTCTTTGCTTGCGCGCTAGGGCCTACGTGCCCTAGCGCGTCCTTTCTTCTGTTTTGTGGCTGCATCTGAGCTCGTTCTGCTGCGTCCGGGGGGTGTTAGCTGATTTCCTGGGGTGCGTGGGTTGAAGTGGGGGCTTTGGCTCGCGTTCGAACTGTTGGGTGGCTCTTTTCTGGTTTCTTCCACGTTTTTTCTGCGCTGGTTTTGTCCTTGGCGGGTGGTGCTTGAGTATCTGGGGCGTGGGGTCTCCTACCCTGTCTTCTCTCTTCTTGCTTGTGCTTGTGCTTTTGGCCATGGAAAATCGAGATTTTGTGTTGTCTATGGTTTCTTCTGGTGATTTGGAAATGGTTGAGCCCTCTTCTTCGCTGCATGCCAGTGTTCTAGTTCAGAAGGGGGAACCCCATTCTGGGGATGGAGTCTCCTCTTCAAAAGGGAATTTTCGAATTAAAAAAGTAAATGGTTGTTTGGAGAGATCCGAGGATCGTCCTGTTTTGGTTATTCAACCTGAGCAAGTTTCGGAGGATGTTGAATATTGGGGCAATCATGCACTTATTTGCAAATTTTTGGGCCTTCGTTTATCTCTTCCTGTTTTGGATTCTTGGGCACGTAGGGTTTGGAACCCTGAAGGTGATATGGAGATTATTCTGGCAGCTAATAACTATTTTTTGGTTATCTTTTCAAGCATGTCTGACAGGAATAGGGCTTTCGAAGGAGGTCCTTATTTCTTTAACCAGGTAGGGCTCTTCATCAAACCTTGGCACATGGGATTCAACTCTGCTGAAGAGATCCCTTCGTGGGTTCCTGTGTGGGTTCGTTTGCCGAGGCTTCCATTGGAATTCTGGAGGATATTCTCCACTCAATCTCTTTGCTTCTTGGAAAACCTGTGGGATTGGCTTCCCAAACTCAAGATCGTAAGGTAATTTCCTTTGCTCGCATTTGTGTTGAAGTTGATTTAACTAATCCATTACCAGACTCTATGGAAATTCGCATGGGATCTTCTTCTTGGATCCAACAGTTGGATTATGAGACCCTACCCTTTAGATGCAAAATTTGTCATGAATATGGACATTTACACCACAAATGCCCTAGATTTAAACCCTCCCCCTTGGCTGCTTCTGGGCCTCCCAGGGGGGACAAGGGAAAGGCTCCAATGTCTAATGAACCTGTGGATAATGAGGGTTTTATTCCGGTCAAGTCCCATAACAAAGGCAAGGGCAGGAAGAGATCTTGGCTAGATAGGCAGAATGAAGGCAACTTTAACAGGTTTGAGGTGCTTGATGATTTGACCCAGGAGGAGGGTATTCCAGTTGAGCTCTCTTCTGGGGCTAAGGGTCTGCATGATGTTCAGGATGAAAATGCAAGGAAAGAGGATCAAATTCTATCTCCAAGGGTTCATCAGAAGGATCAGAAGGCTATGGATTCTTCGGCTCATGCTCAAGATTTCGGGGTTCTTCAGGGGTCACAAACTCCGAAGGACTCTGTTGCAGTGGCTCCTGATCCCCCTGCTCCTAAGGGGGCCTCAGATCCTGTGAGGGGTAACAAAGCTCCTCCTATATTAGGCTTACAGCAGAAATCCTTTAAAAAGGGGCCTCTTGATAAACCGTCAAAGAGTGGAAGGAAGACTGATCAAGAGAAGGTTAAAATTATGGGTGATACTTTGGTTGAGTCTGGGTCTGTGAAGCCCATTGATTCCCATTTCTCCCACCCCCATAAATGATTGTTTTATCTTGGAATGTAAGGGGGTTGAACAGCATCCCTAGACAAAAGGCTGTTCGCAGATTAATTGAATCTCAATCACCGGATGTGGTCTTTATCCAGGAAACTAAGCTTACTGTTGATGGGCTGGCAAATTGTGCTTCGCGTATCTGGCCCCAAGGCAATTGGTAGGGGGTAGGTGCTTTGAACAGTGCAGGGGGTGTGGCTTGCTTCTGGAACCCGAGGAATGTTTCCCCCTTATGTTGGATGTCTAGTCGGTCTTCCATTTCTCTGGTTGCTTCTAGTTTTGTTACTGGAGAAAGGTGTCTCTTATCCAATATTTATGCTCCCACTGATCTTTCAGGTAAGTTAAATCTCTGGGCTCACATTCGTTTCATCCGGGCCTTGGACCCGTTTCTCCCATGGATTATGGCTGGTGATTTTAATGCTGTTACTTGCTTAGATGAAAAACGTGGTGGGTTAGCCAGGTTGGACCCTTCTGCAAATCTTCTCAGGGATATGATTGGTTCCTTGAATCTCATTGATGTGAAGCCTTCCAATGGTGTCTTTACCTGGAATAATAGGAGATGTGGTGTGGAGGCTATCTCTGAAAGGCTTGATAGATTTCTTGTCTCCTGTTATTGGTTGAATAGTAGGTTGATTACCAGTTCTGAAATTCTTGATTGGAGGGGCTCTGATCATTGGCCCATCAAGCTTTCTGTCACCGCTTATGGTGTCACCAAAAATCCCTCTTTCAAATTCCAATTGATGTGGTTAAGAGATCCGTCTCTTCAGGATCTTATGCTGGACTGGTGGCATGAGGGGATGCCTTCTCATGGGACGGCCATGTTCACTTTCAGTAAGCGGCTTCAGCATGTGAAGTTCAGACTTAAGAGATGGAATAAACAATGTTTTGGGAACCTTCAAGCTCAGAAGATGGCTGCCCAGTCCAAGTTGGATACTATCACTCGTCAGATTCGGGATCAGGGGTTGACCCCTGCCCTTAGTAAGGCTGAGTCCTTGGCTCTAAAGGGTTTAGAAGAGTGGGAACTTCGGGAAGAGATCTTCTGGAAGCAGAAATCTCGCATTGATTGGCTTCAGGAGGGGGATAGGAACACTGCTTTCTTTCATAATTCGGTTAAGGCTCGAAGACAAGGAAATTCTATCTCCTCTCTAGTTTCGCAGGATGGGGCTCAACTCTCGTCCTTTGCTGATATTTCCAGGGAGGCAGTCAGTTATTTTTCAAACCTCTTTTCTAGGGAGAATCTTGCTGCTGGGGTTGAGGAGCAGGCCATCATGGATTGTATTCCCCACCTGGTCTCTGTTGAGATGAATGGGGCTCTCTTATGTCCTATCTTGTTACCTGAGTTGGAGAAAGTGGTATTTAATATGAAAAAAGGAAAGGCCCCTGGTCCGGATGGGTTTCTGATTGAGTTTTTTCAAGAGTTCTGGGAAATTATAAAGTTTGATCTCCTTGAGGTGGTTCAGGAATCATTTAGGAACAAACAGATGCTCAAGTCTATGAATTCTACCTTCTTGGCCCTCATACCTAAGTTGGAAGGAGCTAACCGGTTAGCTCAATTCAGGCCTATTGCGCTATGTAATGTTGTTTACAAGATCATCACCAAATTGATTGCTGAGAGGCTCAAACCACTCCTTGGTTCTTTGATCTCGGCTGAGCAGGGTGGTTTTGTTGAAGGGAGACAAATTTTGGATGGTGTTGTGATAGCCATGGAAGCTATTCATTCTATGGCTAACTCTAAGGAGAAGGCTATGTTTATTAAACTTGACATGTCTAAAGCTTATGATCGGGTGAGCTGGGAGTTCTTACAGAAAACTCTCTTGGCTTTTGGCTTTGCTGAGGAATGGGTGAACTGGGTTCTTAGTTGTGTGACCTCTACCTCATTCTCTGTTCTCATTAATGGGGAACCTTCAGATTTGTTTAGTGCTTCTCGGGGACTCCGGCAAGGGGATCCTTTATCCCCTTACTTATTCATTATCATGGCAGAGGGTCTTGGAAGATTTATTAAATCTCAGGTGAGACAGGGTCTTATCCATGGTTGGAGCTGGAACAACCTTCTCCCTTCCTACTCTCATCTTCAGTTTGTGGATGATACTGGGCTAATGGGCTTGGCTAGAATTAGTGAGGCGGTGAACTTCAGGCGAGCCTTAGACATCTATCTGAAGGCCTTGGTCAGTGTATTAACGATGATAAATCTTCCATTTACTTCTTTAATACTCCTCAGCTTATTCAGAATAGGATTGCTAGGATCCTTAGATTTCAGATCGGTTCTCTTCCCTTGATGTACCTTGGGATCCCTTTGGCTTTGGGAGCCCAGCGGAGAGATTATTGGCAGGGAATTTTGGATAAATTTCGAAGTAGGGTTAGCCATTGGACTTACAGATGGCTATCTTCGGCTGGGAGAGTGATTCTTCTTAAGACTGTGGTGCAGTCTCTCCCCATTTATAGGTGTTGTGTGCAGGTTCCCCTTTCCACCTTTGTGCGGGAATTTGATGCTTTGTCTCGGCAATTTCTTTGGTCTGGCAACCTTCTTTCCTCAAAGTGGAGCTTAGTCAAGTGGGAGTCTGTGTGCAGGCCGAAGCATGCTGGGGGCCTTGGTCTTAGGTCTATGGCTCTTGCTGTCACTGCCATGGCTGCCAAGCTGTTCTGGAGGTGGTGCAACAATCAAGATCAGGATTGGGCTAAGATTCTGGCCCACAAGTATCTTCCTAGTGCTGATTGCCTCGATGTGTCGCGTCTTCCTTTGCTGGGTAAAGGGTCTTGTATTTGGGATACCCTTAAGAAGGGTGCTCAGCTGATTAAGGAGGGCCTCTTCTGGATCTATAATAGAGGCTCTGATGTTTTGTTTTGGCAGGACTCTTGGGATGGCCACCCTCCCATTCTTTCTAGTTTTCCTCAGCTTCAGCCTCTTTGCCATATTTTTTATGAGGCCGGTTGGATTAAGGTGGAGCATTTTAAAACTGTCAAGCGTATTGGGCAGGCGGTGGTGGCTTGCTGGAAGGACCCACAGGAGTGGCCCGTGGGTGGTTCTGATGAGGATCGTGTTTTGGAGGCTAGGCTTTGCAGCTCCCTTAATGGGAGGGATGTTCTGGCTTGGAATCCTAGTCCAAAAGGTAAATTTACTATGGCCCAAGGCTATGCTATGCTTGACAGGAACTTGTATGGTCCTGCTGAGGTGCACTGGTGGAAGAAGGTTTGGGACAACTTCTCTTGGCCCAAATGCAATTTTTTCTTATGGTTGGTTGCTCAGAGGAAGTGCCTCACTTGGGAAAATCTTCGCAAACGTGGCTTTCAGGGACCCTCTATTTGCCTTCTTTGTTCTCACAGTGAGGAGTGTACCTCCCACTTGTTCTTTCTTTGCCCTTACTCTAGAGAGTTATGGCACAGATGGTGGGAGGCTTGGCATCATGGTTGTATTCATGCTACCTCCTTGATTAACTTTTGGGAAAGTTTGGGCAGACCTCCAACAAAGACTCCTTTCCTTCAGGTGGCTTGGTCTATTGGGCCTATTTTCATTCTTTGGAACCTTTGGTTGGAGAGGAACCGTAGAGTTTTTTGTGGTTCCAATTTGGGAAATCTTCAATTGTGGAAGAAGATAATTAGCAGGCTTCAGGAGACTACTTCGACTAAGTGTGACATGTCTGAAAATCTTGATCCTGGTGATCTTGATATTGTGCGGAATTTGGGCTTGGGGGATAGTAGCCGGGGTTGCTTTGCTGGCAGAAGGTCCCGTCAGGTTCGGCAACGGGTTTGTCGTGATGGGGGGTGGATGCCTCTCCCGGAGGGGGTCCTAAAGATTAGTACTGATGGTTCTTCTCGTGGGAACCCTGGTCATGCTGGTGTGGGGGGTATTGGTAGAGGTAATGATGGTGGTGTGGTTTTTGTCTTCTCTAGTTACAAAGGGCAGCATTCTAATAATCTAATGGAGGCCCTGGCTATTAAGATTGTTGTTGAGCGTGGTTCCTCTTTAGGCTGGAGGAGGATCATCTGTGAGTCGGATTCTCAGATTGTTGTGGATTTGTTGAACAACCAAAGGTTGGATGATGTTAGTTGGCAATTGGCTTCTGTGGGCAGACAGATTTTGAGTCTTTGCAACTCCTTAGATTCTGTCTCCTTTTGTCATATCCCTAGAGAGTGGAACAAAGTGGCCGATTGTCTGGCGAAGTGGGCCTCTGAGAATGTGGATGGCTGGGATATCAGTGGAAAGGATGAGCTGTCTTCTAATTATCTTGAGACCCTGGAGAGGTTATTAGTGGAGGACATGACTAGGTAGTGTTATTGCTGGTTGGTCTGGTGGTGTTCTATTTTGGTGGGCCTTTGGCCTTTGCTTTGTACTCTGGTTCTATTTGAATAAAACTTTTACCCCTTCTTTTAAAAAAATAAATAAAGGGGGTCATTATAATATTAAAAAGGTCAATTATAAAATATGGTTTTGAGCGCCTCATTTAATGAGAAAGTGAAAAGCACAACAAAAGCACATTTGTAATATATTTTTTAATGATTTTAATGATTCTTGGGAATTGTGCCTTCAAGGAGACATATAAAAAGCATCCAAAAAGTAATCGATTCATTCTTGGATGATTTTACACTTGACATTTGTGAGTATGGCTTTGTGAGAGGAAGAAACTTGGAGTTTTCTGCAATTTCTAGGCATTGGAGAACGAAGTGTCTTCATTGTAACAGCTTTCTGAGGTTGTGAAATATCAACTGAAGGTTGCTCATTTAGGCGACTGTAATCAGCAGTCATATTTGTGCATATTGATGAAGTTTGCAACGGTTTGAAGGATTAGTATTGAGGAATCAGAGATACATTTGAAGCTGTTTGTGAAAATTGAAGACCATTCAATTGCTGGCCATACCTTACTCTCCTAGATAGGCCATACAGATCATTCTTGGCTGGGCGTGTGAACCTAGAAGCCCAAGTGACCCATCTTTTGGCTTCTTTCTTGTTTGTGTTGAGGCGTTTTCATCTTGGCATTCAACTACGATCCTTACCAAGTGGGAGAAATAAATTTCTGAAGCTAGGTGTTTCTATCCTTGAGGTTTATGTATGCTGATAAGAGATTTCAGACCTGTAATTAGAGAGCTATGGACTCCGGGTATGATTGAATGTATTTGCTGTTAATGATATAGCAGCTTCGGTAGCTCCTTCCAGCTCAGCTCCTTCGTGGAAATATAACTGAATGATAGCCGTTGGCTATTCAAGTTATATTTATTATTATTATTGTTTATCTTCATAGCCGACATGAGAAGATAGGAATTCATCTTGAGCTATTATCATGAAGACATTTAATGCGTGGTTATGTTTTGAGGCCGACCTCTTGTGAAGAGGCATGCATAATATTTATCAAGGCCGACATATGTTATTGAGGCTGACCCATCTTATATTGCTTATGATTATATTGAGGCCGACATTGACATTTATCTTGGCCGACCTTATGAGATGAGGAGGTGCGACCTCACTAACCTGTATATATACACCTTGATCCGTCCATTGTAATCATTCCATTCCAGTTCGGTTATTCATGCAAGTTCAATTCATTCCAGGGCAAATATTATCAAAGGCGAATATCTTCAAGTGCGAACTCTTCAAGAGAGAGGTGCGAATTCTTCTAAGTGCAGTTTGTGAAGTTAAGTGCAGATCAGAGATCAAGTAAGAGCAGATTATTTGATTGTTCTACAGCCATTGCTGATACTGAATATTGGCCGTGTGTGTGGCCTCATTGTAAAGTGAATTGTTGCCATTATTGATATATAAAAGAGAGATCTTTGTTGCTGGGTTTTTCTCCCTCAAGAGGAGGGTTTTCCCAGGGTATATGCTGTGTTATTTTGTCTGTTTTTGAATTATTTTCTGTGCATTTAAATCTGATCACATAAAGTCAACATGGTATCAGAGCGGGTTTAAAGAAGATCTTGATCAGATTTGTATAAGCAGCTGTGAAGATCGATTGAGATTTGAAGCACCAAGATCCTGTGATATTATAATTTGTCTATGCTATTCTTTATCTCAATCAAAGTCCTTCTGTAGCCTTATTGCCACCAGATGGGTCTGATGGACATATTCATTGAAAGGAAGTAACACGGATAACTGATGTTCCATCACATCTCTAGATCTCGGTGACATCGAAGAAGGCGTCTTTCTCAGGGAGTGTTCCCATCCTTTGAGTCGGCTAGTGTGAGCGGACTTGTTCAGTGTTTCTCTTCCGCACATCATTAGTGTTCCACCTTGAATCGGATATCGTTCTGCACCCTGTCATTGCTTCAGTCATCGCATTCAAGGAAGGTCATCATAATGAATGTCCTTCGCTTAGGTAACTCAAGTCTGAGGAGTCCACACTTCCGAATATTTGAGGAAATTCTCTCGCCATAATGGAAAGAAATGAGTCACACATAATCTGAGTATTGGGTTCCTGTGGAGTTTAAAGATCTGACATTGCTTTAAAGATAACGATATCGGGACCTTGAGTATAAGACATCTCTACATACTACATTGTCGTCAAGGTTGAAGTCGTGAGGTTGAAGCCGTGAGGTGAATTCATCGTGCCCTTGTGATGCGTTTATCATTGAAGTGTTATCAGGGAGAAGTCACATCCGTTGACTCAAAGATTTCGTGCTATTCTCTCAAGAAATCGAAGCTTTAGTGTATTACCAACTTTGCAAGTAATATTTGAGATGGTGTAAGCGGTTCTTGCCAAGCCATGCTAGGGAGCGTTTGAACACCAGTTAGTATTAAGTCTGCACATAGGTATTGGCTCTGCTTCGGGATTACTGAGTATGCAATATCCCTCTATTGGAAAACTCATGAAATCCGAGAATTCCGAGATCTATTCGCCTAGTGATTTATGTCTTCAATACTAGGGCATCTGGGAAGTATCTTCCTTTATTTTTGGGCGCTCATATTTCTTCTGCAATATTTGGAGAAGCATTATTCAATGCAACAGCTATAAGGAAATCTCATACTGGTTTATGTATAGAATTCATGAGATCACAATGGGAAAGATCGCGATTTACTATCGCCAAGCTCCAACAGTACTAAGATGGGACTCATGTAATCAGCAAGAGCAGTACCATTGCCAGTCAGGTTTCTTCTGTCAACCATAGTCATGTAGATGTCAAGCAACTCATTTGGTTGGGCATCAATGGTCTTCACGACCTTGCAGTCACGAGTTCATCATGTCGACAAATCAAGCTGCTAATGTATGACATTTGAGTTTGATGGCTGCAACCATTAAGATTGATATCTTCCTCCATGTTCATGGACTGCGATGGTGCCTTGAGAAGGCTAGTCCTATATTGAACATGCTAGCTGCATATAAGGAATCTATAGTTGTGTAGACTGTATTTTGTTGATGCTGAGTTTAGCACTCTCAAGAGGAGCAAAAGATGGAAGCAGGAGAATTCAATAAAGATAAGTTTCCTTATCCCTTCATTCTGATTCCTTGATGTATTTCTCTTTTAGGTTGATATTGTTCATAAATTCTCATGTATCCATGCTATAACCTAAGATAGTAAAACCTGTATGATTCTAGCCTTGACATTTCTTTGGATAATTATAAATTGTTTGTAATCTCTCTCTATATCGCTTCCAGGATGGAGCTAGAAGCTGGAAAGTGATGAGAGGTTGCTTAAGCGATGAAAAGATTGAGGCATCTTACGAGGAAGTCATGCCAACCAAAGGAATGATCAAGCATAAAGTCACAATTTGCAGCCATGAGACTGAGTTGGTGGCTAGAGGGAGTTCACTTCCAGAAGACTTCTTTGCGAGTTCTAAAGCAGGGATCAAGAGGGAGTCCTGTAACTTACTGAGAAGAAGTGAAGGTTGCAGCATTGCAAGGCCAAGTATATAAAGATTCAGAGGGAGCCTACTGAACCAATAGAAGATGATTGTGCTGCAGATCAAAAGGGAACCTCTAGCGATTGCTTCAGTTGAGTTCCACTATGATTTCCTGGTGCAGCAGGAACCAGTCTTTTGTGGCACTGAGTACAACGAAGGCCGAGTACATTGCAGCCTGTGTGGCAGCTCGAGAAGCAGTGTGGCTTTGTAAGCTCCTGGTAGGATTGTTTGGACAATTAATGGAGCCTACTATTATTCATTGTGATAATCAGAGTTGTGTGAAGCTTTCTGTCAATCCTGTGTTTCATGACAGATCCAAGCATGTTGAGATCAAGTACCACTATATCAGAGATATGGTACTGCGAAAGGCTGTACAGTTGAGGTACATTAGCACTGATGAGTAGATGGCAGATATTCTCACCAAGCCTCTCGCTAGGGTAAAGCTGTGTACTTTCGAGATAAACTTGGTATGATGGAGAATCTAGCCTTAACTGAGAAAGAGTCTCAGCATCAGTGACCCTGTTTAATGAGTTCTTCTCTGTGAGAGAAGTTCGAGGTGAAATCCCTTGTTAATGCAATTTCTTCTGTGACGGAAGAATTTGAGGTGAAAGCCCTTGTTTCCACCCTCTGAGCTGAGTCATGGTGGATGTCATGTGTGCGACTCCATGACATATGTTGTACTTGTGTTTCACCCTCTGGGAGAGCCATGGTAGTCGTTGGAAGTGACAACATCAACATGAAGTGATGAACACTTGTACTTACTGCACTATTACGTAGCGGAAGAGTTGGGGTGAAAACCCTCGTTTCCACCCCCTCGAGGCTAAGTCATGAGAATTGGAAGTCGTAGTAGTAATGACTCCATGACAACATCACGTGAGAGAGTCCGAGATGATCTTCATGTACTTCACCCTCTGGAAGAGCCATGGTGAAAGTCACGTTGAGGTGTCAACATCACGCAAGTGATGAACACTTGTGCATACCACACATGGGTGTAGCCATGATGGTTGATATCACATTGAGGTGATATGATTTCACGATGGGGTGATAAGCTCCTTACTATACGTGGGTATAGCCATGGTGGTCAACACCACAATGAGGTGATATACCATTTCACACATGGATGTAGCCATGATGTTCATTATCACATTGAGGTGATACTTCTCTCTTTATATCTGATTGCAGGCAATGATGGCTGATGGATCTCATATTGAGATGACTTATATTGTGCAGCTGGAAGTTCTCTCCCTAGCTGAGAGGGAGTGTTAATGATATAGCAGCTTCGGTAGCTCCTTCCAGCTCAGCTCCTTCGTGGAAATATAACTAAATGATAGCCGTTGGCTATTCAAGTTATATTTATTATTATTATTGTTTATCTTCATAGCCGACATGAGAAGATAGGAATTCATCTTGAGCTATTATCATGAAGACATTTAATGCGTGGTTATGTTTTGAGGCCGACCTCTTGTGAAGAGGCATGCATAATATTTATCAAGGCCGACATATGTTATTGAGGCTGACCCATCTTATATTGTTTATGATTATATTGAGGCCGACATTATTGAATTGTATTTGATATTTATCTTGGCCGACCTTATGAGATGAGGAGGTGCGACCTCCCTAACCTGTATATATACTCCCTGGTTTGTCCATTGAAATCAACGAGCTGAGTTCGGTTATTCATGCAAGTTCAATTCATTCGGAACAAATATTATCAAAGTGAATATCTTCAAGTCACGAACTCTTCAAGAGGAGTCGCGGAATTCTTCTAAAGTGCAGTTTGGCAAAGTTAAAGTGCGGATCAGAGATCAAGTAAGAGTAGGTGTTGGATTGTTCTGCAGCCATTTGAGTACTGAATATTGGCTTTGTGTTAGGCCTCATTGTAAAGAGAATTGTTGCCACTGTGTTAAATATAAGAGAGATCTTTGTGGCTGGTTTTTTCTCCCTCAAGAGGAGGGTTTTCCCAGGGTATCTGCTGTGTTATTTTGTCTGTTTTTGAATTAATTTTCTGTGCATTTAAATCTGATCACATAAAGTCAACATTTGCCAAGTCTTTGATGAGTATGATTTGAAATTTGTGGCTTGCTCCAGCATTGGTTTTTTCAGAATTTTCCCTTATATGCTTAGAATAGTTAGTTTATTTGCATTACTTTATATTCTTGGTGTTATATCTCAAAAAAAACACAAAAGCATAAAATTGAGTCACAAAAACCGAGAAAACTCAAAACCTAAGAAGAATAGAGACTATGATTCACAAGGAAATTTGTATTTGGGGAGAAAAGGGTTTCTTTAATGGCATGGGGACCATGGGAAAAATAAAATGAGAGCAGGGATCTAGGATGGAAGCCCCTAGCATGGAGTGGATTGCTCTCTTGTGTGAAGAGTACTTGTGTACTCCAAGTCTTCAAATTATATGGGCACTCTTTTATTGGACGACTTTCACTTTTGCACTCAATACACCATAATTCATTAGTTTCTTTGTTGGTTTCTTTCTATGCCTTGAATGCTTTCATTATTCGGAGCATGTCCCTCTAGAGTACTTGTATTGTTTCAAATTCATTGTCATTGTTGTCATCCAAACTTCCATCTTCCTCTATTTTTCATTTACCATGAGAAGACATTTTGTGTTCGCTTTCTATGTCCATTGCCCAATTGTAGGCTTTTGCATAGAAAGAGGGTGTACTACTTTCGTTTTTTTCTTAATGACGGAAATAAACATTCAACGAACCATTTTTTCTTGAGGCCATCGGTCGCCTTCTTTTCTAACTTTACAAACAATTTTTTAAGTCTAGGATTAAAAGATTGTATGTTTTTCATGTAAACGTAGAGATTTTTATACTATTCAACATGTACAAACGCTTAAACTCTTCTTCAAAGGCCTTCTTTAATCTCTCCCATCTATTTCAAAGGCGTTGGTCAATTTGCATATACCAATCGAATTGCTACACCTCGCTTAAAGGTGGATTAGAAAAAACTATAAACAAATTGTCTTATGATCTTGCCCATTTGCTATCCAAATATTTTCACGTCTTACAATGCCTCGCAAGATCCTCTAATCCATTTCTTGTAAACTTGGGTTTAACTCTCACTTTTGTACCCTAGGGCTTACTATGGTTTTTCTCTTATGCAGACCTAGCATGTAATGTCCCCTTCTTAGGCCTATTCAGATTTGAAAACCATTAGCCTATTTCTTGAGTTCCCATGGGCTAAGTGGAAAGGCAAGGGGACTCCAAAGATATTGGAGGACGCAATTTCAGAGTTACAAGGTTTCTTTTGTTGGCAATGAGCTAAGTCAGCAATACTGATTTGAATGACTCTCTAAAGTGTTTTTTGACTTTTGGGGTGTTCTCCAAACTTCTTGGAGAGTACATCTATTTATAGTAAGTCACCAAATTGGCTTCTATTATTAACCTAATTGGCATGGTCAGAATTGGATTCCATCGTGTTTCAGAATGTTTCACAACTTGGGATAAAATAATTATATTATTCACTTAAGTTATAATGTTTTATCATTATTTTTGATAACTTAAGTGTAATATCTTTTTGAAAAGGTATTTTAAATTCCCAATTGGACACCTAGGAGAATAAGGGGGTCTTGCACATAAAAAAGGTTTTATTTTATTTAAAAGATATTTTTTTGGAAAATCTGAATTAATTAATTATTTTAATTGGAGTTTTCACTCTCAAAACTCTATATAAGGAGGCTTTGGAGCTCATTGTTGGATATGTTGAAGAATGGTATTGTTATGCTGTCGTATTTGCTCTGGTTCTCCAAATCTTTTAGGATGAAAACCCCATGGATTTTCTAGTTTTGGAATTGAAAGAAATTCCCTAGCTAGATTGATGTGATTCAATTCAGGGATCACCATTGGTGCTGATTGAAACTTCCAGTTTTGGATTTATTAGATTTAAATGTTTTGATGGTGTTTGGGTTTGCATTTTGAGAGGTTTCTTTGTAGTTTGAAGGAGATATTTTGAGTTTCTTGTGTGAGGCGATGGGAAAAACTTGAAGCTAGTCGTACCTTTACTTCTTGTAGGTCATATCTTCCTCATGAGTCGTACCATTGCAAGAGACATCATTGGATGATAAAAATGCTTTGTTGTTTTTTGAGTTGCTTTAACTCCTAGTAGCAAGCTATATAGTTCAAGGCAGCAACCTTTCTTGTGGAGGTTGTACCACTTTCCTGGAAGTGCCTAGTGAAGGGGGTGTGTGAAGCTTGAGGATGGAGTGCTTGATTTTGGAGGTCTTTCACACCTTAGGATAAGGTGCCCAACTCCATGGAGGCAGTTTGAATGATCTTAAGACTTAACTTTGTTGGATGTCATGCTCTAGTGGAGGCTGTACCATTTTATGACCTTGCTAGTTTAATGATTTCTGAGTTGTGACAACCTGTAGTTGTTGTTCAATCATTATCAAACCCTCATAATCCATCCATAGGAGGTGTTAAGTTCATTAGAGGAGCTGAAAAAATTGTTCTAAGTCTACATTGACTTTTGGGTTCATTTGGGAGTGGATCATTGAAGATTTATGAGTCTTTATCTCACTTACGACAAGGCTACTCAGAAGTTTGGTCTCATATGTTGGCGTCAAATCTAACACCTCTGGAGTGCAGGTTTGTACGGACAGCTATGTACACTACGCAATGAGTGCTCTTCAAATTAGGAGGGGAAGCTCCCTCGTTGTGTTGGAATGCATGGAAAAGAAAAGTAATCTAAGTCCTATCTTTTTGTTCGGCTGGAAGAGGCACAAAGTTGAAAACCAGAGCGTTGCAGCTAAAGTTTTTTGGTTTAGCAGATCATTAACTACCTTCTAAGCTAACTACTTCAAATCTATCAGTTTCCTCAAAGCTTGAGCATGAGGAAATGGAAGCGAGGATGATTATAGGCGATAAAGCGTGTTTAGATTCTCTACTTGAAGGCAAGGTGAAACGTATCATCAATCTAAACCAGCTTATTAGGCACAAAACAGATTTAAGACTTTACCAAGACAATTTTATGGAACCCTATGTGGCATAACACTCGATCGAAACAGCAAAGTCTTCACAAAACAGCCTTTATCTTTATAATCTCACAAAACCCTATGTAGCGCAACCAACCCACGAGACCTGTTGGTAAGATTCACAAAGGCAGATTTATGGCTGCAACTTCTCGAAACCCTATGTGGCATAACGATTGATCACAATGGTAAATTAACACAAAACAGATTTATCATCTCAATCTCTCGAAACCCTATGTGGCATAACAATTGACCTCAATGATAAAGATGTTCAAACAGATTTATCTAACTATGGGAGGAATTTACCACGCCAATCTTATGGAACCCTATGTGGCATAACACTTGATCAAAGTGGCCAGGAGCTTACAAGCGATTTCTATCATCACAATCTCCACGAAACCCTATGTGGCATAACGCGGATTGAAATGATAAAGGAATTCACAAAACGAAAGAATCACCATCACAATTGCATGAAACCCTGTGGCATAACAATTAATCGTAATAGCGAAGACACATGAACAAATACCAAAAGAGCAATATTGAGGGCAAGGTAGGCGCATCATATATTTCTCCCTCAAGCAAAAGTTATTTACAAATGAGCAAAAGCTCTTATTTATATACATCAAGGTGTAGGGAACCCTAAAATCACCTTGTGTCATCTATAGTTCCTGCAATGCATGCAAGCAATGCGCCAAACCCTAATTAAGTAAACTATACAGTCAACTGGGAAACTACCCTCAGTTTGATTGAAACATCTAATCTAAAAATGGACAATTGTGCGAGCATGCACGTCCTTATTGAAAGCAAGTTAACTGGAAGACTACCATCAGTTAACGAAAAACCCTAAATGAAACTCCAAGTAAACAAGGTGAATCTCAGAATAGATATGCATGAGGTGAGATAGCCAGTTAACTTGAAAGGGTAACATCAAGTTAACTCCTGTGTGTAATGTCTATCCTGAGAGGTGGAAATTGAAGTCTACTGGTCGCGATCTCGAGCAACCAATCCCTCAACAAGTTTGTTAACTGCGTCAACATCTGAATGTCAGCAACTTGAG
>VDFB02023349.1:0-15384 GCA_007258455.2 Sequoia sempervirens
AGTTTTTCATGTTTAGAAAAACTCCCTTCAGAGAAGCTACTAAGCTTCTCATCTCCCATCCCTCATCCCAAATGTAGGGCACTTACCTGATTGAATTGTAAATTTAAAGTTTACGTGACTTACCTGAAACACACTCAACTTAGGGACATTCCGGCATCCACAGGACATCCCAAATTCATTGAAAGCATCCTAGCATCTCCCACATGAACAATTGTTTAAGACAAGCAACATATATGAAAAAAAAATTAAAATTAAAAAGGGTGCATCTTCAAACAGTTACTTTCATAATCATTGCTAATATTACAATTATATTATTCTGTTTATACAAATTTATTTGTATTTCAATATCTCACTAAACTTTTGCATTCAATTTTCAATGGTTAATGTCAATATAGTAGACATTAATTTTGTTAAATTTCAAATCTTTCAAATGGTTAATGATGTTTTAACAGTTTCTTATACAATTGAAAAAATATGAAACATGTTTTATAAGTTTCTTGTCTATATAAAATGTACATATATATAAACATATATTATTCTCCATCCCTTGGCCATCTGTCTGCAGTCCCGAAACATGTCTTCCTGTTCCACCATTCCACCATCTCGGCAACTTAGAAAGACATACCTATCTAGTGTCTAAACATTGAGTTTTCCTTGCCCATGCTGTGGTCCACAGTGAATGGAGTACATAGCACATTTTCTCTCTACCTTTAAAGATTTGTTACCGATGGTTATTAGAAAAGGTTCCAGTGGTGTACTCTGCTTTGTTCCTGATTGCCTAGCCTTCTTCCCTTATCCCTGGGACATTATCCAATACCATATTGGCCCTATGATGGTGGTGGATAGTGCTAACATCAGTTCTTCTTCTGCTCTCAGCTTTAATACAAATGTTCCACAATTTCGACTTCCAACCTCAATTTCCAACACGGATCATTGAGTTGCTTTACCATGAGGGATTTTCTCCTACACAGTTCTCTAAATTTGTATTTGGATCATATAGCTAGAGTTTATCCATTTTAGGTTCATTCTCATATTATTTTAGTATTTAGTTATTTTTCCAACTCCTCGAATTCTCCATCCTCAAATCATGCTATCATAACTTGTACATTGGAGTCCCAGTGACCTAGTGATCATTCTTGGATACTAAAATAATTTATTTTTTTATGTTATAATGGAATATATATATATATATATATGATAACTGATTGCACTTCAAGGGGATGGTTGTACCGTGAGTTGAAAACAAAAGGAGATGGAATGAAGAAGCAATCAATTTCATAAGGAATCTATGATCAAGTTGTTGAAGATGTAGTATATATACAAAATGAACTATAATTCAAAAGAAATGAAAATTTAGTTTAGCAAAAGTTCATCTATCCACATCACAGTCTTTCCCAAAAATGTGTTCCCTTGAGTGAAGAAGTCATACACTATGTACCCCAAGAAGTACAATTTTATAAATAATGAACTCTGGGGTTAATCTTTCCTTGCTGAACATTGAAAGCAGTGAGATAGCTTTCCGTTGCATCAGTGTCATTCAAGCAGTGCATTGTAAGAAGTTTGGTAAACTCTTGTTGCTCAAATTATCTATAGTTGTATTATGCATCCCATTCAGACATGTTGCTCCAAAAAAAGTTGTAAAAAATATGTTTCCAGAATTACCTGAGAAACAAAGACATAAATTTGATCTCATTTGGAATGTTTTCATCTTAAATAGCACAATTTTTTAAGGATAAAGAAGCTGAAACCGAAAATTCCAGACTTATTGAAATATGTATCATGTGTTTTGGAAGTGGACATGGTAACAGAGATGCTGAATTTCAAAATAGCTGTAAAGGACATTAATTACCCATGTTCCTTTTTAACAGAATACAATTAGCCCATAATGAAAACCCTCTACAAAGTCCTTGAAAAACTAAACAAGAATTCCTTCCAGTAATACTCAAAATGAAGGCATTTCAGTTTTATCTAGAAAATGCTTTATAGTTTTGCAGCATGAGAGCTAGCAGTAAAAGAAACACTCAACTCACAAACAGTAAAGAAAGGCATCTCATCCTTATTTGAAAAGAGGCCTAAATATCCTACGGCTCAGAAAAGAATTGGCATATAGATTAAGAAACAAAATATTAACTACCAGCTATATTTCAAAGGCATTCTTTACCATAAATAGAATCAATTTCCCAACTTGTCCAGAACTAAATGATAATAATCTTCTCTTCTATTCCCAAGTGAGCCATCATCTTGCACATAATCATCTCCCAAATAGCCTTGATCACAAAAAGAATAGTAAAACCATCTATAAAAAAAGCATGTGAAAGTCAAATTTCACTACATTCTTACTACCTGCATCTCACTGTTTCCATCTTCTGATGGTTCAGCCAACAAAGCCAATATATTTGGCAAATGTTTTTGTACATAAGATAGCTGATGGGCTTCCTCATCTGCTTGAGATGGCAATGAGCGGCGACCAGATCTTACAAGCTGAGATTCACACATGAAACATGCAGATAACTAATAGTGATTAGTTATAAATTATAATGTTGTCAAAAGCATAAACTGTTAACTAACTTTACAAAAGATCAACTATAATAAGAAATATGAGAATGATTCTGTTAGCATCACGTCAACAAGAAACTCAAGCTCAATGCATAATTCCAAAAAGTTTTTTCTTATCAACAAACCGGAACATTTACATTCAGGTCGTAACTAATGAATATTGTTGATGTTTTTAGATCTTTTCAATAGATTTAAGGGAAAACAGGTTCACTCTATGATTATGAAATGTTGCTCTACTGGTTCTTAACATCAAGTTTATTCCAGTCTAATTCCTTTCAATAGGAGCATAATTCATTGACACATATGATTCTCATCCATTCACTTGCCTTTGGTCAAAGACATCAGAAAAGCTTGTGGTATGAACTCAAATGTGCAAATAAATGGTTATACTTATAGACCAACTGGAACTGTGTAACTACTGTCGCACAACCAGTGAAATAGCGTTTAGTGTTTATTAAATACTCCAAATATACAAGCTTGCATATAAATAAACATCAAGGTAGGGTATCGACAACATTCATGTAAAACAAGATGATCAAAAAGCTAATTCTCCTTTGCCTTCATTCTTGGCAGTCATGTGTACAACTATTCCCAATATCTTGTATTTTTCAGAATGACTAGATAAAACCTAGCCAAAGTTCAAAGCAATGACCAATGGAAGGAACAGAAACACAAAAGAACAAGTATTTCAGAGATTAATTAACACAGATTGAACATTACATAATTGAGGCACTATCAAATTAGTTTTGACAGTGATGAGACCAATATAGAAATCTCTATGACATGACAAAAGCACTCACCTTTGTCATGGTAGGAAGGGCAAAAAAATGAGGTACCATATTAAATGCCACAAAAGGGGCCAAGAATAAGATAATATTTTTGCAAAGTTAACACATTATGGTGTGAAAATAAAGTAGAAAATGGAGATCAAGAAAACCTTAGAAAACTTGACTAAACATTTAAAGACATTGTCAGTATTGTTCAACAGAGAAATAAAGGCAAGATAACTGGATGGATCCTTCTACAAGGAAATTTGTGTTTGATAAAGTGGATCAATATTGATCATCAACATGGATGAATTTTCATTACACCATACTTGGCCAAGTCACAATAATGATTATATTTTTCTCATGCAATACAGAAAATTCAAATTACAATCGAACGCAAGAATTAATCTTAGCAATGACTGCAAATAAAGTAAAAACTAGTATATTGGTGGTATAGCAAACAAAAAGCCAGTTCAGTGTCCAAACAACTAAACAAGATTGAATACAACAGAGATTCTCACAAATAAGTTAAACATTGAAAAATTACTTATATAGAATTGCAATCATACCTTGATCTGTCTAATTAGTCAAGAATCAATCATGATAAAAGTCATTTGTGCAAACGTAGCAATAGTTTTCACCAAATGAGTATAAGCAAAATAAGTTCCAGCAAAAGCAAATTCCAAGCAAGATGGGGTCACAAGTAAACACGCTATGTTTTCAGATAGTTACTCAATCTACCATAACTGTTAATGCGGAAGCCCAGGGCATACTTTCTTTTTCTTTAATACATAAGTTTAGTGATTAAAAAAACTAACCAGCACAAGGTTCAGAATCAATGTAGAAACACAATGTGTGTGTGTGTGTGTGTGTGTGTGTGTGTGTGTGTGAGAGAGAGAGAGAGAGTCAATGGATTATCAAAACATGTAAATGGGGATAAAAATACGCCTAACTATTATAGCTTAAAGGGAAATATTGCACTAATAATTTGCTAAAGTGGGCACCAACTAAGGTTTTTACATAGTTACCAAGAGATAGGACTGGTACTGGTATTGGAGACAAAGATGGGTATCGGTAATCCATATTCAAAAAAAGTTGGACATGGGTACTTGGAGAGGGGGAAAAATAAAATGAAATTACATACATAATTTTTATATTAAAATTAATAATCATACAATGGATATGCACATTTAAAGAATGTAAAAATTATAATACACTAAAATGCCTAAAAAATAAAAAGTTTAACATTTAAAGTATTGTGATAGATGTCAACAAAAGCAAATATTAATTGCATTAGTATATTAGTATATCTAAATAATTTTTTTAACTTTTGTCAACAACATATTAGCATTTTAGATAAACTCCATGTAATTCTTATGATATATCTGTGAAACCTGTATATGAAGTTCCATAATTTTCGAGCGATGCTTCAAGGAGAAGTATAGAGATTCAAAGAAACTTCATCTAAAGTCTGCTAAATTCTGCAGACATCCCTATATGGGTCTCTGAGATGGATGTGTTTCCGATATGGGAGATGAATACCGAGGGTTGAGGCATGGATCTCCCACTAACTATGGTTTTAACTTTTAGAGGCTGGAAAAACTATAAATTAGATGTCAATGACATAATGAGGTTCATTGTAATTCAACTATTGGATTTAACTGTAAAACATCAAGGCAACAGTAGGAAGATCTTTTTGAGTAAAGTTACGGGCTATAGGCTATGTCACATTTGGCTGGTCAAACCTCATTAAATTAGTTTCTTTGGCTGGTTTTCTTCTTCTATTATGTTGTTAGTCTCAGTCTGGACTGTTAAATCATTTTGTTCAATGATAATTTTTTGTCCTGTTATGAAGGTCTGTTGGTGCCCTTTTTTTTGGGTGGGGGGCAGTACAGAACCCCCTAGAAGTTTATCAAATGATAAATATATCTAAAAATAATATTAAAGTTTAAATTTGATAAATAACAAATGTACTAGATGTAATGGTAAAAAATGCATAGCACACACTTTTCACATACATTTTAGACTCACTTTGGCTCAGTTAACTTTTATGCAATAAAAAACATACAAATGGCATGTTTTCAACTAAAAGTGAGCACACAACCCGAACCTTGTATATTGCTATCAACAATTATTACTCAAGACCAATCTTTACCTTCAATTTACCCCTTTCCTACCCTAGCGTAGACTTGTAGTCACCTAGATCACTTTCAAAATCACACAAATGACCACTTAAAATTTAAATATTCAAATTCAAATATGGAGCCGACTTTACCTCTATTTGTGGCCTTCGTGTGCTGATTCAAGGCACGCAAGCATTTCATTTGACCCTTCATGTTATATTTAAAGCATAGTTTGCAGACTCTCGGGACTCGCCGCGGACTCGGGAGTCCTAACCCTGGCCGAGTCGACTCACCACGGACTCGGGAGTCGAGTCCAGGAGAGTCCTGGGTCGAGACTCCCGAGTCCTGAGGTCAGACTCGGGAGTCCCGACCCAGGACTCTCCTGCGCGGCTGAGTCATAAAATAGGTTAAAACCCATGTTTCTTTTTATGTTTTTTTTCCATTTTTAGACTCTCAATTGTGAAAAACAGGTCTGCAAGTTGATTTGGGGTTTGATTGAAGCAAAGAGAACAAACTGAAAAGATCAAAATAGAGCCAGGTAAGTGATCTAACAATTCTTTTTGTTTGTTTTCTTCAATTTCTTGCATTCAAAATCAAAAAAATCAAGAAAAATAAGGGGAAATGCTGCCAAATTTTTTTCTATTTTCCTTAATAGCCTAATTCTTATTGTTTCTAGCTTGGATTTGCATTCTTTTTCTTTTGCAAATGTTTGAAACTTTGAATCACATTTATTTGCTGATTTTTTAGCAAACCCTAGCTGATTTTTTTTTCCATGTTGAACTTGAAACAGCAATGTCGTCTTCAAATCCAAAGGGATTGAAAAAAGACCCTGCATGGAAGTATGGAATTCCAGGAAATAAAAAAGGTGAAGTGACATGTAATGAATGTTTAAAATGGATGATGTGGAGAATAAACAGATTAAAACAATCTCACCTTGGTTAGAATGAAAAATGAGGCACAATTCTGGCAGACGTTTATATATGTACGCCCCTTACCAATGGCAAACCTATAAAACAAAACAGCATGGATGCCCTGAAGCAAAATAACGATGAGGGATCCTGGACCCCATTCTACACCAATTATGCCCATGGTGCTGTAAGTCCGCCTGCGGTTCACATTCATCTTTGGGTGAATCCCGGATGGTTCATTTCTAATTTAGTGTTAGCCTGTGTGGTCTCACTGCACTGAAATGGTTTGTCTCCACGGAATGTTCCCAGGAGCACAACCTCACCTCTGAAGGTAGTCAGCTTAACATGGAAAAGCATCAAGAAGCTAGGATGGCTGCTGCAAACTTTTGGTACTACAATAATCTACCTTTCAATGTTGCAAACAGCCCATATTGGGAAGGTTTGGTGAACGCCTTTACAATTGCAGCAAAGGGGTTTAAGACCCCATCATCTAGAGATTTGAGTGGGCCATTGCTAGAGGAAGCTGTAAAGAATACACGGCTTGTGGTTGATGAACAAAAGAAATTTTGGCGAAGGAAAGGTTGCAACATTTTATCTGATGGGTGGACAGATGGACGAAATAGAACTCTCCTTAACTTTTTAGTGGCCTCTAATGGTGGATTGGTGTTTCTAAAATCAATAGATGCCTCCCATGAAGTTAAAAATGCTGAGACTTTATGCAATCTATTAGATGGGTTGGTCCAGGAGGTTGGAGTTGATAATGTTGTCCAAATCATCACAGACAACGCAGCTGCATATGTAGCTGCAGGTAGACTACTTATGGAGAGGTATCCCACAATTGCATGGTCTTTGTGTGGTGCACATTGCTTGGACCTGTTGCTAGAGGACATTGGGAAGATTTCATGGGTCAAAAGAGTGGTTGAAGATGCAAAAAGTAAGCCAAGCAATTGACCAACCATACTTTGGGTGCTCTTTGATGAGGGGAATTCACAAACAAAAGTGGACCCGAAAGGACTGGAGGACATCGCATTTGCTAGCCAATTTCCCTACATTGCAAAGCATTCTGGTGCCATTATCATCCCTAAGAAATGTTCGTGGCCCTACGCTTAGCGAGTCCCTATTTTCCAATAAACCCGGAAGTGTAGAGATTGTTGCTAGTTTTTGATGACATTCATCAAAAAATGGAGAGGAGCGACAAAGGGTAGCAATCATAATAAAAAAAATTATACATGGCAATCGGCCACGTTTCTTTATTTTTGAGGGTTAATTTTGTTATAATTTAACATTTGTTTTCATTTTTGTGCGACGAACCTTGCGAGGGTTCTGTGATGGTGGATACGCTGCACGCCAATGGTTTCATCTATGAGCCGATAGCCTAAAGAGCCGCACCAATGCTACCATGGGCAACAGTGCTGGAAATATGAAATCATGGCTGCATTAATTTCATCGGAGACGGGACACCTAAATCCCACCAGCCAATCATGCCTTTTGTTTCCACTTCTTTAAAACCAAAGTCACTTCTGATATTATTTAAAGCTGGCTGAGGAGGTCATGGAAGGTCTTGTCATGTGCATTGATAGGATGGTGCCTGATCATGAGCTGAGAGATAAAGTGTTTGATGAGTTGGAGGTGAGATTTGTTGCATCTTATTTATGAATTTGCAATGTTGAGCCTTGACTATCTATGAATTTTCTATATTTGATTTACTTTTTCTTTTATCTATTCAAGGTCTACAAAGGTGCAGAGGGGAGACTCTTTTCCTCCCAACAAGCAATTGAAAGGAGAGGAAAACAACAATCAGGTAAAAAATGAAATTAGAAACTTGATTCTTACATATAGATTGTTTACTTTATTCTTATTTCTTAATACTTATATTTTTTAAACATGTTTTTGTAGATCTATGGTGGGACAACTATGGTGCTAGCACACCAAATCTTCAAAAGCTAGCCATACGTGTCTTGTCGCAACCATGCAGTGCTTCTGGGTGTGAACACAATTGGAGTCTATTCGGCGTTCATTCTCATGTAAGAAGAGGAACAGTTGACCTAACAAATACCAAATGATTTAGTTTTGTTCTGTACAACCTTCTCGGGCCAAACTAGAAGCAGTGGAGGTTTCTACACGCAGTCCATTTAACACTCGGGATGACATTGATCCATATGAAGTAAACAACGGCCGAAGGTTCAAACATGAGAGGCTGATGTCTCTCATCGATTAGAGGATCTTGCTGAATTAGAGAGAGCAGCAGCAGAAGAAGAAGCAGCAAGATTGGATGCCATGGAGGACGATGAAGACACATTTGAATATCATGTTTCCCCTGCTCGATCTCCTAGTCCTCATTTGGATACTATAGCACGGGCACCTTCTAGTTCTAGGCCTCCAAAATTGAGTACCATTGGGAGGGGAAAAAGGAAGATGTAGATTACATATGGTTGTTAATGTTTTCCTCTTTTTGACATGATTATATGTAAACATTTATAAACTTATGATGCTGTTATACATTGAAACTATGAGTATTTGATGACTATGAATGATGAAATTTCAATTATTGAGTGTTTGATGATCATATGACATGTGTAATCTTTGAATTATGAGTGTTTGATAATCAAATTAGGCTCTTATGTTCTCTAAATGCATTAATTTGTTCTCTAAATGCATTAATTTGTTCTTGTTTTTTTGTAAAACTACGGTTTTTTTTTTTGTCGAGTCCTAGCCGAGTCTTTTCCCGAGTCTGTGCCAAGTCCCGAGTCCGAGTCATATTTTTGAGCTGCCGAGTCCGCGGCGAGTCCGAGTTTGCAAACTATGATTTAAAGGGTTAACCCTAGTTCATTTTACATCATCCAATTATCATCACCTAGATCTATCCAATCATTCCATGTTAGACCTCATTCTTAGGGCTATCAATTGTTATTTGCACACATCATCAACAAGCATTTGTTAGATAATCTTCATTGCGCAAACATCATGAGCATCTTGCTCAATTTTTTATCTAGATATTGAATCAGTATCCTTACATGATTTGACACAAGGAAAGCAATTATCATTGCCAAGTGCAAACCAACAAACACCAAAAAAACAATTTTTATGTGAGGCAAACTGAGGACATCAAGGCAAGCTGAAATCAAGATTTTGAACACTTGTGGAGAATAGATCTGTGGTTCCAAATCAGATCTACGACAAATAAGCCTGATCCACAGTCATGGAAGTGACTCAAGGCAGCAGGAAAAAAATTACTGATTCCAAAGAATTTTGAGTCTGATAACCATTGACATCCCTTCATAGTTCACAAATAATATTTTGTCATCTGTCACAATATTTCCACCTATGTACCATTACTCTATAATTTAATTTTCCAAAGCATTTATTTAGGATATTTATTGCATCCATAGCTCTTGTAATCTAGGGTAGATTCTAAATGCTTATCTTATTTATTTATCTACCCTAGATTTATGTAGAATGGATTTTGATCTAAATTTTGTAGATGGACTTCAGAGAAGAGAAGTGCTGCTCTAAAACCTGGTGAATAAGATGAAAAGTCATCCTCCATTGTTGCTTCTAGAGCTTCATGTTCTGATATGATTTGACTCTGATCAATACTCTTCGTCATCTAGGTTATGCTTTGTTTATCCCTCTCTTCAATGTGCCATTCGTCAATTTTACTTTCCATTGCGTCGTTTGTATTTGATTGCTTGGTGATCACTGTTGTGTAAGTATGTCTAAGTGTTTCTTTATTTTATTTGAAATGTTGATAGGTTCTTTCCTGGGACAATAGTATTAAGTGTGTAAATCCTCAATAATGTTTGAGTAGACAGGTGGGTAGTTGTTGTTTCGTTCCCCGTCGTCTATTGCAAAGAAGCATAAATCGCAAAAAAATTCGCAAAAATCATGATTTTTAAAAACTCTACAAGGTTCCCGATTTTTTCAGGCGCGTTGACCACCGAAAAAATTGTTGAAATAGCGATTTGTTTTGTGTTTAAATCAACTAAAAATCGTGAAAAAAATCCCGCCAAAAAAACCCTAGAAAACGTGCTTTTTGTTTATAAATTTCGGAATGGGAAGGCGGAGCCTCCCTAGTATCATCCTCGCCCTGCCTCTGCTTGCCCTGGTAATAGACAGATTGTTGCACAACTTCTAGCTGCTTCCACCACCAGGTGAAGACAAGATCGATGTCAGTGAAAAGGGAGGGCAGTTCAGTCTTCATACCACTCGACACTCCACCATACGTTTCAGCCCTCTTTGACTCTCTCTCTCACCTTCATGCTTACATATTACGAATCTATTTCCATCGTCTGTCACATATCTCTGTTGCATTGTAGTGTAGGATACACACTCCCTTCATTATGTATGTTGTATCCTCTAGTTTCTCAGTGATGGATCCGTACTTTTTATTTATGATCTAAAGTGTCATGTGAGGTAGTTCATATTATAGTTAGTTGTTATTGAAAAAGTAGTTGTAAATGTGGGGGTTCACCCCGCAGTGCAACAGCAGTTGCAACACCGTGTTGATACGGTGGTTAGGTGTTCAAGTCTCACGGCCAGGCATTCGAGGTGAAGGAAGGCTGCGGGAGATAAGGCAGGCCAAGGATCAGATGCGTGGAGACCGTTGACATTGGAGTGTTCCGTCCGGATGCGGAGGTGAGGTAGGATTGGCATGCTGGAGGAAAGACATGGCAGAGTTAACAGTCCACGGAGGCAGCGCTGGAGAAAGGACAGGAGGACGGAGGACGGAGGACGGAGATTGGTGGAGTTTGGAGTACGGGGTAGAAGGAGTACGGGGTAGAAGGCAGAAGAAGCAGTGGTGGAGGCGGAAGGGGAGTACAGGAGGAAGAGCGAAGGGAAGAACGAAGTACGGAGTGGTGAGAAGGAGATAAGGTGCGGTGGAGGATAAGGCGTGAAGAAAGAGAGGAGAAAGGGAGAAGGAGATGTACGGAGGAGAGGGAGGTGAGAAGAAGGAAGAAGGAAGAAGAGGAAGAAGAAGATGGAGGAGGCAGCAGAGGAAGGCAAAAGAAAGGAGGAGCTGGAGAGAAAGGAGGATGGAGATCGGAGGTGATAGGAGAAGAGAGGGGGCGGAGAGTGAAGTAGAGGAAGCCCAAGGAGGAAGGATGGATTTATCTGCAAGAGACAAAAATTAGGGATGAAATTGGGGATGGGGTCCCCCATTGTGACCCCACTGGTACATAGCTCCAGTCAAAAGCGTTCACCGACCAAAAAAAAAAAAAAAGTAGTTGTAAATGTTAACAAAGTGAAGGTGTTTATAAAGGTTAGTGAATGATGTAATTGATATTGAAAAATGTATATAATATTTGTTTGTATGTTTCTTTTCTATTAACTTTTATCATCAATTTCAAAAGTATTTAGTGAAACGTGAAATCATGAGAAGTATGACAAATTAAAATCATGTTAATAATATTTAAAACTTTATCAATTTCAAAGTTAAATTTTTTAATACATAAGTTAGAGTTAAATTATTATTAGTACTTAATACATTCACTTTTAGATTAGATTTTGATTTTTAAATTTCAGTATTTTAAGTTTATTTAAAAAAAAAATTATTTATTTATTTTATATATATTGTACAGCCATACCAAACCAGGGAAAGAATAGACCATACTAGCAAACCCAAACCCTGATCCCATACCCAAAGTGGCGACTTGGATAATGAATGTACATGCATGCCAATTTAATCCTTATTTACATAGCACACTTTTCTTTTTCAAGTGTCACAAAGTAAATCAATCCATAGCCTCTTTCTTATAATTACTCTATTTTATTCCCATTTACCTTGGAAATGTATTGTAACAATTTCAAAATGTAGTCTCATTCCATATTCTTGGTTCTTCATGGATGCTAATTCTACTGACATTTTATCAACTGACAACATCTAGTTATTATTTATGCACTATGAAGTATATTTTGTGCAATGCAATGTAATCAATGATATGAATATAAACAATAAAAATCTATTTTCTACAATTCATGGGTTAAAATCTCTATTTTATTTGCGCTCTATATCTCTATGCTATGGAAATGACCTTAAATTTCAAAAGAGTAGCTTTTGTCTCTTTTTCTACAATTTTTTACGTTTTTTATCTAATCCAAATTTTTCCCGATTTTTTCAAAAAATCCTGAACTTTTGGTTTGCTGAATTTTTCCCCAAACGATTTTTGCTGCTATGCTCTATTGTGTTGTATGGTGTTTGGGATCTCATGGAAGGAACATAGTCTTCTTGTCCCTGCCGAATGTGCAATAAACCCAATGTATTTCCTTTCTAAGTGTCATGCTCAGCTGCAAGGGAGAATAATGGAAGATGATAAGCTAAATAGACCACACAGAAGTGGTAATAATGAGAAAATCTTTGATACCAAACAAGGAAACAGGAACGGAAATAACAACAGTAAGAAACCATACAAGGTTGTACTCAGGGCTGACAACACCCAACAATTGTTTCTATAACTACATCTTTCTCTACAAGTTTTAGACATGGCAGAAGAGGCAACGGCAAGATCAAAAATTGCACTTCCATCAGAGGAGGACAACAAAATTTTAAGGCACCCCCTTTAATGAAAATACTTTATACCAAACTTAATGCAAATAAAAATTGAGAATAAAAAACCTCAAATGGCAATCCTAGCTCCTCCCTTTTTCAGGTGGATTGCAGGATTGTCAAAAAAGATCTTTCTTCTTACAGCATTTATTATTCATCCACTTGGCTCTTTGGTAGCTACCAAGTTGAAAAAATGCAAAAGATGTTAAAAGCATTTCTCTGGTCGGATAGCAGAGGTAATAGGAAAGGCATGTTATTAATTGGGGATGGTATTGTTTCTCTAAGTAAAAGGGGGGTTTAAGCCTCAAGGATATCAAGTATTAGTTTGGTGTGAAAAATGAACCTTAGAATATCTTAATAAGAAATAATATTAGTTTGGTTGTGCCTAAAAAAGACAAAATCTGGAAAGTTTTCCATGTAAATTTTAGTGAACAGATTATATGCACAGAAAAATAATTAAAAAATTAGACACAATAACACAGCAGATACCCTGGGAAAACCCTCCTCTTGAGGGAGAAAAACCCAGCAACAAAGATCTCTCTTCTACTTATAAACAGTGGCAACAATTCTCTTTACAATGAGGCCTAACACAAGGCCAAAATTCTGTACCTACACCAGATACAAAAACAGATAAGGATCTGTACTTCTGACTGTAAATATCTGCCCTTCAAAGAAATTCACAATCTGTTCTTGATCAGATTCGCACCCAGCTCTTGATAAGAATTCGCACTCAGCTCTTAATAAGAATTTGCACTCAGCTCTTGCACTCAGCTCTTGAATGATTCGCAATCTGTCCTTGAACAATTCGCAAACTGCTCTCGAGTAATTCACAATCTGCTATTGAAGAATTCGCACTTGATAATATTCGCACTTGACAGAAATTCGCACTTTGCATAGCATAAATTTGGTGATCACAAATGATAAGATGAACCTCTATATATACATTGCTATGAGAGGTCGCACCTCTTCAAGAACAAAGTCGGCCTCAAGAGTAAATTACAAATAATTACAAAGTCGGCCTCAAGGATAAATTACAAATTTAATAACTCAAATAACAAGTCGGCCAAGATAAGATAAGTCGGCCACCAAGAACAATATAGGATATTGTGCCAAGGAGAGAATGAGGTCGGCCAAGTATAAATAAGCATTATATCGACGCTGTCCATTATCATTAACACTCCCTCTCAGCTAGAGAGAATGCTTCCAGCTGCTCAAGACAAATCATCTCAACATGATGTCCATCACATTGGCTGCAACCAGATGTGAAGAGAAGAATATCACCTCATCGTGATATTAGATATCGTCTCGATATCAACCATAAAATGGTAAGTACAAGTGTTCATCACTTGCATGATGTTGTCACCTCAACGTGACTTTCACCATGACTCTCTCAGAGGGTGAAACACAAGTACAATATATGTCATGGAGTCTCACACATGACATCCACCATGACTCAGCTCAGAGGGTGGAAACAAGGGCTTTCACAAATTCTTAGTCTCGGAAAATGCATTATGAGACTTGCACCTCAAACGTATTCAATTCTAGAGAAGAAAATGCATTAAGCAAAGGGCTCCAGCGATATAAGACTCTTATAGGTCAGGGTAATTCTCCACCATACCAAGCTTATCTGAGAAATTACACAAACTTTATCTGGTGAGGAGGCTTGGTGGGGAATATCGCGATGCGCTCGCCGTGCTAATGTGCCTCAACTATACGATATACATGATACCATATCTCTAATGGTGGTGCCAGTCTCAACATGCTTGGATCACGTCATGAAACTATACCAGGATTGGTGACTTCACACAACTTCGATTAACACAATGAATGATAGTAGGCTCCATTGATTTGTTCAAACAATCTTGCAAGGAGCTTCTGAAGTCCTTCTGAGCTGCCATACAAGCTGCAATGTACTCGACCTTTCTTGTACTCGATACTCTGAGATGGTGCTTCTGTTGCACCGGAAATCATGGCGGAAGCAACAACTTGATTGCTCTTCGATCGTGAGCACAACACCTTGTCGAGGAATCAGGTAAAATCGTAACTTAAATCTTGCATCACGAATTGTACTAGCCATATCCATTTGACCTTATGATATCTCAGGATATGTTTAGCTGCAACAAGATGTATTTGTCTCGGATCACACATAAACTAGCTAAGTGCACTCACTACATAGCAAATATCAGGTCTAGTGTTAACTAGATACATCAAGGATCCAATCAGCTGTCTGTATAACGTAGGATCCACCAAATCTGAACTAGCTGCAGCCTCCTTCAATTTATGAAGATTGGTCTCCATGGGAGTAGACATGGATTTGCAATCCATCATGCCAAATCTCTTAAGTATGTCAATGGTGTACTTCCCTTGACTTAAAATCATCTCATCTGGTTTCTGCTAGACTTCTAATCCAAGGAAGTAATGCATGAGCCCAAGGTTCTTCATCTCAAATTCAGAAGTCAACTCCTTCTTGCACTCGAGAATCAGGT